>AYEL01071047.1:0-83577 GCA_000484575.1 Olivierus martensii
CCGGTTTGTTATTTATTGTTAGATTGTTTTTGTAGCTAATTAGTTTTAAGTTAGAACTTAGTTAAAGACCTGAGCTCAGGCCGAACTCTGGATTGCAGAGTCGCTAGCCGTTAGGTAGTTATAATTAATAGAATTGCATTCGTTCTAAACCGCGACTTTGCAAATATGTCCGAAAACGTTATATGCTAATAAACTGTTATTACCTTGCTTATAGTGCTTTTATACTTTGTTATATATAATAGCAAGTGGTAATATATTGTCTCGATTTAGAAAGACAATAAAAACATATTTAATTATAAAATTATCAAAAAATTTAACTGAAAATTAAGTGAGATTTTACTTTTTTAATTTTTGCTAATTAATTAGGTTTAATTTGTAACATCGAATATCTACTAAAGGGGCTGAGATTTCAATAAAAATTCCAGATATCGAGAGTTGACTATATTTGCAATTTTGTAGCCTATTCATTATCTACAGGGGGGCGAAAACGGCTGGGGGCAAACTGTCGGAGGCGAAATGCAGTGGGCGAATTTTCTGTAAACCAGTATATACTCAGATCTGTTTTTATATGACCTTTTTTTTTTTTTAATACACAATTTTCATTTAATGTGAATTGGAAAAAAATTGCATTCTTTTTTTTATGTGATTTGTTTTGATTTAACACAATCAACCTAAATTCTAAGAAGAAAAGTTTTTTCATATTACAGTGAATGAAACCAGCATTTATTTCGCATTATTCACTCCATGTTGTTATTTTTTTTTCTAATTAGAAAAGCAATTTCTGGGGAATTCCTTTAATTATATAATATGTATAACTTCAATAAGGAATATGCTTTATTTGCATTTTGAGTTTGGTGTTTAAAGTAAAAAGTAACTTTTTGACATTTAATGGTAAAAAACTTTAATAAAAATTAAAATCAAACTCTTATGTGTAATTCATATTATTTTTCTTTTCAAATGATAATTTACTTTATATAATAAAGTAAGTATTTTTATATATGAAATAAATAAAAGTGAAATAAAAAGTGCAAGAATGTAAAAATAATAAGATTCTAACATGATTTTTCATATCGTTTATTGTATTATTTTTTGTAATTTTTTTTTATGATTTTTTACATCTGGGACCAATCTTTTATTTTCTCACAGATATAGTATTTTTTTTTTTACCCATATTCATTGGGAACGTACCTATCATGTAAAAAAAGAATTAAGTGTATTTAAAATGTATTTTTAAGTCAAAAACATTTGAATTTAAATAATTAAAGACTTTTTTTAAATTGTTGGTGCTTGTTCTGTATTAGTCAATCTGATTAAATCAGATGTTTACAATCAATCTGATTTAATCAGATTGATTGTAAACATGACAAATGATCAAGCTACATAAAAAATTTTAATAAAGCATATCTATATATATAATGAATTTTCTGTATAATAAGGCTATTTATATGCCTTTTTTAATGAGTTTTTTAATGGATGATTATCAGTTAATTATAATTTTATAAATATTTGTTACTAATCATTTTCAGTTTAATTTTAGTACAAATCAAGAACAAATATGATATTTGCATATTTCAATAATTTAATCTTAGAATGTTTTTAATTGAATTTTTAAATAAAAATACTTGAATATACTAAAATCATTTGTAAATTTGTTTTCGTTGTTCCATTGTATATAATTTTATAATAAGATTTTTTTTATAAATTATTTAAAATCTAACTCACTTGCTTTGGCATTGTTCTTCCATCTCCTGCTACTGTAGATAACAATGGTCTTGTTATTGGAGGATGTAACACGGGTGGCAAAGGTAAAATATGAGAATTTTGAGGAAGAAAATCTGGTCTCCTATTACCATGATCTGTACCATTAAAATTTGTGTTCCGAAGTCGTGGATTGTTCTTTATTCCTTCAAGTAATCTTATTAAAAGAATATTGCATGGCAAATCGTCTATATTTGTTTCTACTAAAACACGACATTCTGGGCAGCGGAGTTCTTTATGAGAGTTCACAATTTCTTCTAAGCAGCGTTTACAGAATGTATGTTGACAGGGTAGCACTTTACTATTGCTATCCAATTGTTCCAGACATACTGAACATTCTAAGAGATCATTAAGAAATGCTTCATCCATTCTATTTGAAATGACAAATATTTCAAAAGTTTCAGAAACAGGAACTATATGTTCTCCATAAAAGCTAAATAAATAAAATTAATTAATTAATAAATATGAATTAAAAAAAAAACAAAAACTACACATTTATAAAAAAATAATTTTTCTTATGTATAGAATTTATTTTTTTTATATAGTGTAATTAATAAATTTAATCATTTAAGAAAAATTACTGAGGATTCAGTCTTTATTGATTTCACAAATAATTAATAACAAACAACTAACAATTCAGGAATGTATTTATTTTATTTATTTATTAACCTTAAAAATCATTTTTCTTTGTCATACAAGTTATCTGGAGTTGTATTCTGCCTCGACTTTTAATCAACACAGAATAGCAGAAAACAAGATGGTATATGGAGGCGGAAGTGGTGAACCACCTAGATACCATGGCAATTCATCATAAATTTACATAAATTCATTATGTGAAGAAGTTAATTCTGATCTATCCTGTTTATTATTTTATTATGCTCTTTTATTATTTATCATTATTTTCAGTATTACTTTAGTTTAAAAGTTGGCTTACTTTTCATGTTCTCTGTCTCAGTAATTTAGCAATCACATGTTACAGAACAAAAACCAGTCTTCCGAATAAACTCTCTCGGCGATTGACATCATCTAATCTAACTAAGCTTACCACTGATCCAATGTGAGACTATAAGAATGATCTCTTATCGATGTTTTGTTCGGGGCATAATTAATTTGTAAAGAGGATGACATGAATTGATTTACTTTGTTATCTAATAAATTTGAGACTGTTACACAACTTTATGCAAATGAGCCAATTCGGGACTTTAAGTCACACAGTATAAAACCGTACTTGTCTGCCGACACAGTGAGGTGTGTGTACTGACGTGAAAGTGGCTATTGAATTGACAATTGATTTTCTTGTACGGATCTATGTAGGCTTGAAGTTTGTATCGGTGAGGGAGGTATTAGAAATTAAGTAGTATTTAAGGTTATATTGATTTCTTATTGTAAATATTTGATATTTTTGGATATTTGAATTTTGATTAAATAAGTTTTGTTGGTTATTTGAATCTGTTTTATTAATATTTAAATAAAGCTTTGTTACACTTTTGTAAGTGTTTTTTTGAGTCTAATAAATTTATTTTTTGAGTCTATTTAACATATTGGATAAAAGGAAGAACAATTTTGATGATAAAACAGGAAACGAAAAAAAAAAAAGAAGTGATTATGCTACAGCAAAAAATGGATGTGATTGAGCGACATAAAAGCATTCTTTGTTAAATTTTTTTAAATAAGGATATCTTTACAAATTTATTTGCCTATTATATTGCTGTACTACCGATATTATTTATTTTCTTTTGTTTATTATCTGATTTCTTTATTTAAAATAAAACTTGTGAAAAATATTTGTTTTTGTTATCTTTTGGTGTCATATTCTGCTAATAAACAAATAGAAAACTTGTTAAAAATTTCTCATTGGTTCATTAACTTCGCTTATTAATGCTATCTGGAACTAATTTACTGATATTTTGAGAATTTATTCAATTTATTAGTATAAGTTTCTAACATTGTTTTGTTGTTTAGATCTAACACTTATTCAATACTTCTAGTTGTAAGTTTCCAGTTGTTTGTTTTTGCTGGTTAGACATTAAGTTTTTGATAGTTTGTTTTTTATTATATTTATTTTAGATAGTAGTAAAACACCTGAGCTCAGGCCAGACTCTGGATTTGAAGAGTCATAGTACCGTTAAGTAGTATTTATTTAGTATTATTGGTATTTGTTGAAATTAGCAACTTTGCAATTGTTACTGTTATGTAAATCATCTATACACCTGAATTTTGCCAAAGTGTCTACTCATCTATATATAAGTCATTTGCTAGAATCTTTATATCTGGAATTATCATAGTTACCAATAGTAGATGCTTTTATTTCAAGTTATTATTTTAGTTAGGATTTTATATCTTAATTAGATTTCATGAATTTAGAAAATATTTAGTTTGTTTTGAATTATATTAATAATTTAATAATAATATATATATACATTATAATCCTATATAATGCTACTTTATCTGATGAATTTCATAATGAAGTGCACAGTTAAAATTATTGAATTATAACAATTTTCAATTTTTAAAAGAAAATATTATTAAACAAATGAAGTTTTTTTTTACTTACCAAGTATAGATAAACAAATTCACTGGTGATATAGATCATTATGACTTCTTTTGACTATATATGAGTCTTTGTCAGGTAACTGAAGATTAAAAAAATAATAATTCTTTTATGAATATATTTTTATTAATTTGCAAAACAAATATTAAATACAGAAAAACTCAAACATAAATTCAACATTTAATAAAAAATGTTTTTGCTTAATTTAATAATATTTTTGATAAAATACTTGCCCTACATAAATATTGATCTCTACTTATCTCTTATTATTGCAATCATTCATATTAAATTTTTTTTATTTCATTGTAAACATAAAAGTTTTATATATATATATATATCTGTACCTTGGAGGTATATGACACTATGTCCAACTTTTTTAAATTAGACAATGTCATATGCCTCTGAGGTACAGATAATATTATTAAATATATTTACTAGAAATGCTATACATCATTAATATATGACTAAGTGCAAAAGCATAACTTTTAGACATTAATTCATTGAATCCCTTTGACAATGATAGATGTCAAGGAAGTGGAACAAAAAACAATATAAAAAATGAGTTAAAAAATTCAATTCTGATTTTACTATACTATACTGTTAACTTGCTCTGCTACTTATAAAATTCCAAATAATTATAGCACTGAGCAGGAATATTATTATATTTATACCAATAACACTAAATACATATAACAAAATTTATTCTGTTTATTCATTATCCGGAGCTCTTTCGGCTTATTTACAGCCGTCATCAGCGGTACATTCAATTAAATATAATAATATTCCTGCTCAAAGTGCTATAATTATTTCTGATTTTATTAATCAAACATTTGCAAAATCAGTTTTTTTTTGGTGTGTATTCACTGAAAATATGACTTTCTGACCTTCTTGTTTTCTGAATATCTTCTTCTGAAAATACCATTCTTCTGATCTGAAAAAATGATATCTTCTGATCTGAAAAAATTAAGAACATAGTGGTTTCTAAATTTTCAGAAGATATAAAAAAAATATATTTATTAATATATTTTTTCTTCATTTCAATAATTTTTATTTTAGTTTTTTATAAATTTTTAAATTTAAAACCAAAAACACAATATATATGAAAATTATCCACTCTTGTATACAAACAGCTATAACATTTTCTACTTTACTCTAATTGCCCTTGAGATACTTTGTTGACACATTACATATAATACCACATGCAGCATAGTAAAGTAGACTTTCCTGTGAAACAACTAGCTTCCATAAAACAATAAAAGTGCCACACCTCTTTTTTATAGCCTGAAGTTGTTTACATTAGGATTTTCTCGTATTTTAGTAAATTATCAGTAAAAGTAAAGCGATAAATGAACAAATAAGTAAAAATATTGTTTATTTTAACAGAATTAACCAATAAAAGACCAAATAAGTAAAAATATTCTATATTTTAACAGAATTAACCAAAATTTTTGCATTATTGGCAAAAATTTTTTCAGTTTTAAAATTTTACAGCTCATCATACTAATTCAATTTTAAGTAAAAAATTCCATTTTTTACTTAAAATTTCAAAAATAAATTTATCTCACTCCAAAATCAAAAAAGATACTAAATAGATTACTATAATAGAATAGAAAGCAGAATTAATAAGATTTGATGAAAAATAATCCAAATTCTGCAAATACAATTCATTCACAATTCTGTCTTTAGACCAGAATTTAAAAAGAAATTTCAGCAATCGAAAAATTTAGAACCCATCATCAGAGGCTATTTTCACTCAATAAACACAAAAAACCACCCCAAGATAGCTACACTGCATAACTCAGGATCGAATTTTTTTTTTTTAATTGTTTTTTTTTATCATTTTTGATTCCATTTCCATGACATGAAGATGGGTTAATAGATTTCAATTGATTAAAGTCTGGCAGCTCCATAAGATGTTGATTCATGAGTAGTACACAGTGCTTTGATTGGAAAAAGTTCATAAACAAATGCAGGAAATCATAGGAACAGATTATACTGAAAATTGAAGTAAATTGGCAAGCAGCTTTATTTAAATTGGAATATTTTGATTTTTGAACAAGTTTTCAAAATTCTATTAAGCATGAAAATTAAAAATAAGAAATATAATAGTAAACAACCATAAAATTATTAGATTTAGCATTTTCAGATAAAATGAAGCAATAGATAAACTAACTTAATTGGCAACAATCAGAATGAAAATAGTAAACTATGTATAACTATGTATACTCATTGATCATATGAATGATTGTGACATCTACTACAGTAAAAAATTTGAGATAATGTCATACTGATTTTATGTAATTGTGGATTTGTTTTATATTAAGAATAATAATATTTAACTTCATACTAATTATTAGCAGTTGATGGTAAAGAATAATGGCCTATTACCAAATGTGCAGGCCATCTAGTACAGTAAAAAATTCGAAATAATGTCATATTGATTTTATGTAATTGTGGATTTGTTTTATATTAAGAATAATAATATTTAACTTCATACTAATTATTAGCAGTTGACAGTAAAGAATAATGGCCTGCTATCAAATGTATGGGCCATTAGCAAAAAAAATGGGATAATTTTTAGTCATTTCTTATGACATGCAAATTAGATGATGGATGAATTCTTCCACCCACAACGGAATAATGCAAAAATTGAATGTTGAGTATTTACAACTTTTATTAATATATTAATAATTAATATATAAAAATAATTACAAACAAACCATTTACTGAGTTTGAATGTTAGTGAGAAAATGAATTTTCAGTAATCAGATCATTTACATTTAATGCAGATGCTAAATTAAATTTTCAAATGAAAGAACTGTACACTTTTATCTTTATATAATCAGACAAATATAATTTCTTTATTTAGCTTTATTCTTATGAGAAAATGCCCTGATATTTACAATGAAATTTTCAGAAACTAGTTATAAATATTTATATTATATTTATACGATAATCGATGCCATCGCATGGCCCTACTACTCTCTACTCAATTTGTAATATATATATATATATATATACATATATTACAAATTGAAACGAATTCAAAATTTACTTTTTAGAAAATTAACATTTTCGTTTTAAATAAGCCAATTCATAAGGAAACTTACCACACATACATAACTTTGGTATCAATCTTATGGAAATTAACATAGTGAATGGATGGATGAGCAGGACTGTTCTTGATGCTAACATAAGGATCTGTCAGCATCAAATATACTAGAATGGAAAAAATATGATAAAATAAATGATTTGAGAAAAATGCAATTAATGGAAATAAAAATAATAAAACAATCCTGAAAATACTTATTTTATCAATCAATTTTAGTCTAAAGATTTAATTGAAAATCAAAATCTTTATTAGTGAAAATATTTATTATTATATTGTAGACCACTAATTATTAAAATACAGATATATTTAACAAAAATTATGTTTTATCATTTCCCTTTATAATTTTATTTTTCATAACTATTCTTATAAATATTTAATCATAAAGATAAAATATTTATAATAATTGTTTTTAATTAAAACTTCATCAAAATATTACATAACTGTACTTATTACATTAGATATGCAAATCATGATATTCATTTAAAATAATATATTAATACCAATTTTTTAACATTCCACATACATTTTTCACAGAAAAGTCTAGATGAAAACTGTGGTACACAACTTGTTCATAAACATGATTAGCAATGGTATTCCATTTGCAATTTTCTGTATTTCTATAAATCCCAAATATAGAAATACAAATTCATTGTTTGCTTTTATATATCTGTATGTCCACACTATAATGAAACGAAAATGACAGACTACATATGCACAGTGAACTCATCTACAAAATACTTACATTATTTAAATTCTCATAACATACAACAATCAGATACATGATACATTTATCATCACAGATTATTCAAAACTATACCCATCGATAAGTTTAGCCCCAGCATGCCTATTCTTATATAGATTTTTGCTTGAGAACACACACAGGATGGCAGTCACACTTAGTCTTTTAAGAGACCTCTGCCACTTAATAGCATACAATTCAATTTTTCTATATAAAGGGTATTATTACAAATAATTCTATTTAATCAGCCATATTTTTATCCCTTGATTCTTTAATGGATTTTAATGATTTGAATTAATTTAAACTAATTTTTAGCGCCAATCTCGTAATTAGAATATTTAATGAATTTAAACTAATTTTAGCACCATCTCGTAATTAGAATAATTATTATTTTATTAATCAATGATGTGGTGCCATCCATTAATTAATAATTAAACTAGAATTTTTAACTAATTTATCTGAGTGATGACCATCTATTAATTAATAATCAAACTAGAATTTTTAACTAAATTATCTGAAGAAAAAATCCACCTCAGCCCGGGATCGAACTGGGGACATTTGGACTAATGTCCCAACGTCATACCGCTAGACCACCGAGGCCAACGGGTATTATTACAAACAAAAAATAGGAGTCCCAATAGATGGTGCAATGGTGGGTATCAAGGCTGAACTAGTTATTAGGCATAAGGAACAAATGATCCTACCCTCATTAAACACACATCTAATGCTAAGATACATGGATGACGTATTTATTGTATCTGATAAAACTATATTTACGCGAAACATGTCCACTTTTACTGATCAGTCCCTGAGTTTAGATCTTGAAATTGATCAACAGTCCAAGCATAACATACACTTCCTTGATGTAGATATTGTAATAAAAGACAAAACATTTTACACATCAGCCTATAGAAAAGATACTTATGCTCCTTTCTACATATCCAGATGGTCACCTGACCCATACATCTATAAAACAATAGCATTCCAATATTTATTAAAATGTATACAAACACACTGCAATCATCCCCAAGCTATCAATAAAGAATATGCCACAATAGTACGACATGCTATTACACACAGATATACACCCTGCTTTACACAAACATTAAGGGACTCTATACAGAGGAATAATAGACAATTGTACTATACAATACAAACCCATATACAAGAATAACCCCAGACATAACTAACACATCTGTTCCATACTCAATTCCTATACAACCATTAAAAAGCACTTGTTAAGAAAAGCCTCATATTACAATACAGCAGACTCTCAATATCACTTATCACATGGTAAAGAATATCAGACTCCAACTTAAGCACAAATGCTCTGGGGTATACACTATACCAATAAATAACAACACCCTCCAACAACATGAAATATATATAGGCAGTACAATAAGGGATTTATCAATTAGGCTTAAGGAACATAAAAGCAATATACACCCTTACCTCACTATACGGCCGCTCTTAATACGGCATTTCGCTATAATGGCCTTTTTTAATTATGGCACTTTTTCGATTTACGGTCCACAATGTTTCGTTATATAGCCAAAAACAATGCTGTACTGTTAGATAAAATGAAAATTATATTAAAAGATAACGCTAATAATAATAATAGCTCAATAACGGATCAAAGAACACTTGTTGAACTTTATTTTATGTAATCAATTAAGCCAAAAAGTGAAGTGAAATGATTTACACTTATAGTTAATGTTGCCAATTCCAATCTAAGGAAAATTACGAACTACTGGAGCAATAGTAAGAAAATTATTATATGTTTACGGAAAATTACGAAGTACTGGAGCAATAATAAGAAAATTATTATATCAAAAATAATTTTTCATTTTTTTGAATAAAGGCAATTATAAAATTGCTAAATCATTATATCAGCAATTTTAAATTATATATTTCGTCATAAAAAAAACATTAAAAATCACCCAATCTGGCAACACGTATCACCACGCCATTCGTAAAGGAAGACTTGCGGTGAAACCACTTAAAGGCGCCGCAAAGTTTTGAAAAGCAGTCATATTTGTCTGTATAAACTTATTAAATCAAAAACTTACATCGATCAAATATTTATTAATTAAAAACATACACAAATCAGATTTTTAACACTAACACCACGACATTCGTAAAGGCGAGACATGCGGTGAAACCACCTAAAGGTGCCGCGAAGTTTTGAAAAGCAGTCATATTTGTCTGTATGAACTTATTAAATCAAAAACTTACATCGATCTAATATTTATTAATTAAAAACATACACAAATCAGATTTTTCCACTTAAGTCAAATCTGATTATTTTAAATGGAAAACAAGTGTTTTATCTTTGTATTTTCTCGTTTTTTGTCTAAATTTCAGTGAAAACGAAACAATAAATGACCTAATATTTGTTAATTAAAAAATGTACACAAATCAGATTTTTCCACTTAAGTCAAATCTGATTATTTTAAATGGAGAGAACAGTGTATCTTCAGATTTTCTCATTTTTTTAATTAAATTTTGGTGAAAACGAAATAAAAAACAAATGATTAACAAATAATATTGTTTATTTTAATAGATTTAACCAATATTTTAGTATTATCAGAGATTTTTTTTATTTTAAATGCGGTATTTTATAGTGGTGTATCGATTCTGATGATGACAACCGAATTTCTGATTACTATAAGTGGATGTATCGATTCTGATGACAATAACCAAATTTCGGTGTATCAATTTTGATGACAATAACCGAAATTCTGATTGTTATAAACGGAGTTTTCATAATGCATTTTAATATGGATGATTCGGGACCTTAAATTTTTAAAGAGTTTTCATAATACATTTTAATATGGATGATTTGGGACTATAAACTTTGATAACATTAAATGTTTGATAACAATATCCGCGATTACAATAAGCGGCTTCTACTGTATTATACTGCTTTCTAAACGTTCGAATACTAACCAGGGGGACTACTTTTAAATCTATCATCAGTACAGTGTTGTAACCAGCGTTTTTTTTGGGTGGGCCAAGGGTGGGCCACACCGATGTGAAAGAACATTCTTTAAATAAGGTATTTTTTAGTGGTGTATCAATTTTGATGACAATAACTGAAATTCTGATTATTATAAACAGAGTTTTCATAATACATTTTAATATTTTATAGTGTATCGATTTTGATGACAATAACCAAAATTCTGATTATTAAAAATGGAGTTTTCATAATGCATTTTAATATGGATGATTCGGGACCATAAATTTTTATAACAATAAACGCTTGATAACAATATCACAATTACAATAAGCACTTCTACTGTATATACATATGTGCATATGATTTCTTTTGTTTTTTAATTTATGTTTATTTTTTGAATCTGTTTTTATTATTACTTGTTTTGTACTTTTATTTTTAAATGTAAGCATTTTTAAATAGAAAGAATATAAAATGCTTTATGAACTAAAAGCTATATTATTTTATAAAAAATTGGAACAGATCTAATTGAATTTGTATCAAAATAATTAATTCGTTATATGGCTTTTCGCTTTATGGCCAACTTTTCTGGAACGTATCTAGGCTATAAAGTGAGGTATGGGTGTACAAGCAGCCAGATTAGCAATTGAATTAGCAAAGAGGATCTACAAATATGATATAGACATTTTCTGAGATTGAGCCAAAGTTGTAAAACCAGCTAACAATATAACACAAATCAGAATAGCAGAGGCCATGGTTATCAATTGCTATAGAAACAAATTTTTCATACTCAATGATAATCCTCCATATAACATACTGGTACCTTGGAGTTGTATATAAACCTTTTAATTTTTATTATTTTATTTTTAATTTAATTTTATAATTTATTATTATACTTGTATTCTCTCACTATATTAATATTATATTATTGTTTCAATAATATTAATAATCCTAAAAACGATCTAAGCTCATGTGTTTTGATGTTTAAATTGGCATTCCATATCTAACAAAGTTTTGTAAACTTACTGAAGATGGCTTATTAAAACTGAAAGTACTTTAATAAATTAAGTTTTTTCACTTAAAATAATGCTGTGCATCATTCATTTACATATCCTACAAGATGACAAATAACTGCATTACCTCACAACTTATATGCTCATTCTTTAATATTTTTATTGTTAAGTCTTTAGCTGGCCATACACGTACACTCTTTCCCATGGATTTGACGCGCGTTCTAATCGTGCCATCTTTCGTGAAGGTTTGGAATGTGGCGTGCCTAGATCATCTTTGTCCACAAACAGAAAGTCTTTTGTTCCACACCAATCCTACATTCCTGAGTGGCAAAGGAAAGAATGTATGTTAATGGGTTAAATTGCGTATTTTCTGGAAGTATTGGAATGACATCTGGCATTTTCAAAATTTCAGCAGGATTGATGTGGTATATCTGAATAGTAGCAGATTAAATTTTATTATTATTTAGTGAAAATGTTTAATAATAGAAAACAAAGACTCGCATTAGTTAGCACTATGATTTATATTTATAACTAAATGAAGAAATAGCAAATAAAAAAAACATCGACATTCAGTTTGTACAAAATATGGTTACTGGAACGAGAAAAATATAGTCACATTCAACTTTTAAAGGAACTTTAAGTTCAACAAACAAAACAATCTGGATAAAAATTATCTGAGAATGGATAATGAAACTTTTTCAGAATTATTAAATTTATTAAGAATTAAATTAACGAAAAAAGATAGTGATGCGAATATCAATTCCTCCAGAGGAAAGACTTATAGCAACACTTAGATTTTTAGCGACTGCACGATCATACGAAGACATATTGACTGAATTTTTTTGCAACAAAATTGCGATTAGCATTAGGCTTAAATTTTTGCAAACATCTGTAAGTGCCTTATATCCCTCATTTTTTAAATTTTTATTCATATATTCTTTATATTTTATTTTCCATAATGCAGGATGTTGTCTATATACATCACTAAATTCAAGTAATAAATCCTTTGGAAAATATCTAAAAATATATACAAAAGCATATATTAATGAATAAATTATAAACATCTACTATAAATATTAAATTTTTAGTTTACTATATCATTTGCCAGTTGACATTCATATATCAAGATTAAAATAATTTAATCAAATATAGCAAAGATGAAAATATATTTTATTTACCTTGTATCATTCATCTTCTTAGATAAAAAATATATCACTATTAAATTTGCAAATGAAAATAAGCTTTCTTGTAGAATGAAAATGTATAGTTAAGTCAGACTCGAAACATTTAAGCCTGGCACTTAGCAGTACACAAACAACAAAAGTTTATCAGGTGCTTTCATGTGAGATGACGTGCAGAGTTATACGTGCCAAGCTTGGCATGTGGTTGAGCACTAACATACGCATTTTCCTACAAGATTGGAATGAGATATTCCAAACCGGTAGGAAAGAGTGTCTGTGTGTGGCTAGCTTTTGTGACATAATAGTAGTATATAAGATATGCTCTGACATATGTAGTTTGATTTAGATAGGGTTTTGCAGAACAATTCACTTACATAAATAAGGGATTACCTATATTAAACTCTCAGTAGTGCAAAATAAATTATTTTTTCAACGAGAAATCACAAAACAGGATCAGACACCACTAATCTGTTTTTCACAAAAACTACAACTTAGATCAAAAAAACAGTTCCAATATTTCTGCCAATGAAATTATTTATGTAATTATTTTTTAACATTTAATGGAAGTTTTTGTCCTATAAATGGGAATTTTTTGGGAATCAAATTCTTCAAAATAAATACAATAAAATAAAATAAAAACAATAATTGTTAGTATTTCTTATTTTCTTCTCCTAATTTAAAGTGGATATGATATTTAGTTTTGCAATTTTATCTGCCTAATTTTGATTTATAAAGTGAAGAGATAGAAATTTCAATTTTCTCTTGCTTCATTTTTCATTCTTCAAAGGATCAAACCTAATATGTCCTCATCTCTTTCACTAAAAGCAACATTCTAAGAATAAACTAAAGTTTTTGATATACTACATAATGAGAAAAATTCTTATAAGACAGGCTTATATACAAGCACTTATTACATATAATATTATGTATCTATTTTTTAATTTAGAATGCAACTCCAAAAAGAATATATTAGGAAAATAGCTAAAATCTTGAAAAAAACATTAGGAACAAAAGGAGGATACATACCAAGAAAAGGATCACAATAGCCTTTGTATAATGTAAGATAAAATAGCAAAATGAATTGTTAATGAAATTTGTTCAAATCTCAGAGTGAAGATGGAAGAGCATTAGAAATTGAATGCAGAACAGGAATGCTTTATCTAGTTAATATTCTCTGAGACTATCTGAATCTTGGATATGATGTTTGAAGCATTGATGATTGATGTTTGATTGTTAGTATTATCTTAGTGGATTAATTGAACCTAATTCATGCAAACAAACCCTTGATGTTTATAACTGAAATTTAATAATTTTAAATAACTTTTAACTGATATTAGTGCCATCTCATAATTAATAAATAAACAAGTAATTACAAATGGCACTATCTATAAATTAATAATTGGTAATAAAATTTTTAATTAATTTATCTAAAGAAAACTTACCTTGGCCTAAGACCAAACCAGGGACATTCAGGCTAAAGTCCTGATAGCCCAATTGCTAGACAACCAAGGTTACCTGATAGATTGATTCTTTGGGCATCATAATAATAAATTTTAGGATTTAGAAATTACAGACATCAGGCTCAGTCAATAGAAATGTGAGGTCCCGGAGGACCCACCATCTTTATATTATAACTTAATAATTTTATATTGTAAAAACGATTGATTTACGAGATTTGAACGATGTAAATTTTATTCAAAATTTATTTAAAAACTTAATTATTATTATTCGCCATATTTGGCAATATTTTATGACAGGAAGTAGTCAGGAAAGTTAAAGTAAACACAGGATGAAAAAGGAGATAAAGATCTCTCTTTAACAACTTGTTCCTGTATGGAACTTTATCATCATATTAATCATTGCCGACAGAAAACATATAAAAAGGAGTAACAATTTTGGACAGTTGTTCCCTGTTCCCTGTCACCGGTCACAAACTGGACAGTTCCCTGTTCCCTATCACCGGTCACAAACTGGACAGTTCCCTGTCCTCGGTTCCCGGAAGGGTTCCCAGTTGGGACCAGTCAGTCCCCGACCATCATGAAGACAGTCCTGGTTTGCTGTTTCCAGCCGATGGACACCTGACGTCCTGCGGCATCTACCTGCCAGGGGGACTGACTTCATCGCATTCAAAGTAGAAACATAGAAGATAGAGAATATAGAAGAATAATCCTAGAAACAATCTAGATGAATGATCCTGGAAGTATCCCAGACAAATAACCCTAGGAGACTAATCCTGGAAGAATAATCCTAGATATATTGAGGAAGGATTATTATAAGCATCGCAAGAAGACAATATAAATAGAAGAATAAGAGAAGCCTAAAGAAGATAGAAGAATATACATAGAAGAAATAATATACAGTTTCCGCTAACTGGGCGGAAGACACTACTCATTCAATTTGACATAGAAAATATATGATTACTACAGCAAGAGAAAGACTCTATTTCCCAGGTATACCACAGCGCGCGACATTTAGGTCTCTTTCAATCCTTACGATCATCTCCTAGATCGTTCACATCTCTTTAGATCAGATAGTCTCTTTTCATCTTCATTAGTTTATTGTAGAATGTTTGTTATTAATTAGCTTAATAAATTTGCTTTGCTTTATTATTTAATGAATCTGTCATTCTTCCGAACCTGGAGCTCCGTGCCGCTTAACCACGTGACCATAGTCTAAATTCATACACTAAATTCAGCCTTCTTGACGTGTTGGAGATACACGTAAAACATCTCCTGGTGTCAGATCCCGACGTAATTAAATAGACCCATTGCGGAATTCTTACACAAATATTCCTGACCAAACTTGTCATTAAAATATTATTAATTTAATAATTGATTTATTTTTATTAATCCTAAGAAAACACTTAGTCAAAATTTATTTCAAACCATTAAATTTCAGTTACCTTGTGAATTTATAAATTTTATGATATTAGGTTGACAATGGACCATGCAGAAGCATTATTTTGCTATATAATTCATTTATTATAGCATTTGGAATACAACAGTTTTTATGTACAATTTTAAAACTGATTTCATCAGCATATCACATTGACCTACATACCACATAATAATTGGTGACATTATGGCAATGTGACATTATCAATTATTATGTAAAATTATTATTAAAATCATTTTTATAAGTTACCCATTATTATATTGCAATGACAACACAAGTCAATGCAACTATGACATCATTCCAAATTTAAACAATGCTGTAAGAGTTGAATGAAGCATTTTTATTACTACAACACAGCAATCTTGACTCAGAGTAGCCTATACAGGTAGGCCTCGATTAGTGCAAGTTCGAATAATGCGATATTCAATTAGGGTGACTTATAAAAATGATATTGTTTTTCAGTTAGTGCAAGCAAATATTCGATTAATGTGAGTTGTAAGCATAGACCAGATACTAACAAATGTCTGTCCCCTTTTATGATGTCAATTAACAAATTAATATAATTTTCAGTTAATAAAACCAGACGAGGAGCAGTCCAAGAACAGTCACTTGCTCCGTCTCCTTTTATGATGTCAATTAACAAATTACCGTTAATTTTTGTTTAGTAAAACCAGACGAGGAGCAGTCAAAGAACAGTCACTTGGCTTTGAAGGGCAGTAAAACTGGACGAGGAGCAGTCCAAGAACAGTCACTTGGCTTTCAAGTCTTTTATGATGTCAATTAACAAATTAATGTTAATTTTCGGTTAGTACCATTTTATGATGTCAATTAACAAATTAATGTTAATTTTCAGTTAGTAAAACTGGACAAGGAGCAGTCTAAGAACAGTCACTTGGCTTTAAAGGAGTAAAACACCAGAAAGATGGGCTTTTTGCCATTAGTTATTTAACATTACTATTATTCAGCTTTGTTATCATATACATACAATATCCATTAGCTATTCAACATTACTATTATTCAGCTTTGTTATTGTATACATACAGTATAGTACAGATTTTTCTCTTTTAAAAAGTATCGAAATATACAGTATAGTACAGAATTTTCTCTTTTAAAAAGTATCGAAATGGAAGAAAGGACATTTTTGATGATAAAACAGAAAATGAAAAAAAGAAGAGGTTAGTGATTATGCGAGAGCAAAAAATGGAAATGATTGAGAGACATAAAAGTGGCACTCAACTTCTGTTTTTGATATGGCAGTTGGTTTGATGATGGTATGAGATGCAATTCCTGGTAAGTTATAATTTAGATGATGAACAATGATGTAAAATATGAAAATAAATATTTTTTAAGCGGTTGGTTTGATGATGGTATGAGACGCAATTCCTGGTAAGTTATTAGATTTGGCAGTTGGTTTGATGATGGTATGAGACACAATTCCTGGTTGTTTTAATTTAGATGATGAACAATGATGTAAAATGTGAAAATAAATATTTAATTTAGATGATGAACAATGATGTAAAATATGAAAATAAATATTTCTTAAATGAGTTATTATTGTAGCACATGAAAACTTTCGTTCCTGCATAATCCAGGAAGTTATTTATATAATAAACTGATAAAACCACAAAGTGCACACTACTTTTACTTAATGGCTATCATTTTGATTCTTCCGATTTTGTGGCAGACAAGAGTTTTTAGTTTAAACACAGTCAGACTGTGATAGATATGTATATGATTTGAAATGCCTTTTTATAAATGTCTAGTACTTATTTATTGCAATTAATATTCATATTTTTGATATTTTTAATAATATATACTTAAAAAACTCACAAACCTGGGAACTCATTAAGTGGGAACTCAAACTAAGAACTGCCAATAGTTTATCTGTATAAGAAATCACTACTTATCTGTCAATGATAATCAAAAATAAAAAAATTCTTTAATATTTATATGACAAATAATTTTTTGATTAGGGACAGTTTCCATTATGTAGATCCATACTTATGAAGAGATTCCAATTTCAAGAAAAATACATTGATTGAAAAAGCGTTTTTTCTTAATTTCATTATTTATCACATGTGCAAGTGTTTACATACTTATTAGGTTATTTTTAGTTAATAAACCAGACTAAATATGGATCTTTCCTGGAAAACTGGAGATGTGGAATTCTAAATTAAATCTGGATCTTCCAAGATGGTAAGAAACTGTATTAACACACAATCATCCAGCTGACTCCTGTACATATTCTTTAACACAGTCTGTCCAACCAAGGTGAAGTGGGATCAAATTTAGATCATTGCAGTAACTGGCATTTTATGTTGTTTTTCAATCTGTTTGTCATTTTACGTAAATAGTCTGATTACTTTTTGGCTAAAGATAGTTTTTCATTTTTTCTTAAAAATCAAGATTTATTTCATACTGTGAAGAGTGGCGGGTGAACGAGAAAAAAAAAAGAAAAAAATATTTTTTTTGTACTTACTGGAGTGAGACGGCGACTTTCATAAACCTTGAAAATATGACAAATATTTTTCTCTTTTGAATGTCAAATTCTCAAATGATTGCCTTGAATAAATTCTTATCAATGCTTGAATATATAGATAATCCCCAAATTATGTAGATCTGTACTTACATAAAGATTCTTATTATTTATTTTTTCCATATAAAAAAATTATTTCTTCTGTGTAATAACTACTTATCACCATATTTTTGTAGACTGATTACAAGTAAGAATGAATGATAAGCAATAATAATACAATTGAGTCTTTGTACTCTGATGCTTTGCGAACCATTGCACCACCCACATGAAATTTTCATGTCACAACTTGTCAATGTGCAAGAAAGAGAAATTGACATAAACAAATTGTCAGTCATTCTTCGTTCATTACTCAGACTTATAGCCAGAATAATTTTTAAGTTCAATACACTGATTACTGTAAAATAGTGTTTTTATTGTGTCAGTGTTTGTTATTTATCTTTATGTAATGTCACAAATTGGAAAAAATGAAAAACAAAAGCAGAAGACATTGACTATGGTCAAAAAGGCAGAAATAATTAAGAAACTTGGGAGAAAAGTTTAGTGATTTGGCTTTGTTTTATTGTATTAGACAAGCCATCGTTTATGACATTAAAAAAATCGGGATAAAATTGAGGAGTTTCTGAAAGATTTGAACAGCAAGAACAGTGGACAGGAAAGTCTTAATAAACGGAGCATATTCGTTTATGTAATTCCATTTTTTTCATTAAACATATAATAATCTGACAAATCTCTGAAATCCAAAAAGTTCCAGTACCATGTGTGTTGGATTAGGGAGACTCTACTATAATGGAAATTTTTATGAAAAATATACAAAATATTCAAAAACATCAATAATTTGTTAATAATAAATATATATTTGTTGTTGTTATTTTTCCACAGAAATAATAATTTTTGATATGAATAGACAATGTATGGGAAATGATTTTTGTTTTGAAATGGATGAACTATTAATTGAAATAAATAAATAGATCGGAAGAGCGGTATGAATAGTTAATCCATTGGATATATATTTATATAATTGATCAAATTATTTAAGCATTGATACTTGAGATTTTTAATTTCTTCTTTTTCTTATACACAAATTTTTGAAATTAATTAAAAATACTACTAGGAAATCTACTGCATTTTGTAATATAATAGCTTCTAAAAAATTTAAAAATGTTTTGTTGAGGTTTGTTGTAATTTATTTATCAAAATCATCATAATTTATATTCTGCTTTTAATTTATAATAAATATTTATGAAAAATTTTTATATACAAAATCAATTTGTTTTTCTTTCAGCCCCTTCTATCTAACATCATGAATAATAAATATAATGGAAAGATTGGAAAAGATAAATGTCAAGAATTTGGGTCATGGTATTTAAATTATTGCAAGAAGGACAATGTTACCTGTTAGTTAACTGTTAAAATATCTTTTAAATTCAAACATATTTATGAAAATTTTATGAAATTCAAATTACCCAATCCTTGATAGTTTTAGATTCATTTAGTAACTATATAAACATTTTGAAAATATATGACTATATTTAAACATCAAAAGAAATAGACAAGCTTATATTAAGCAGAAAGTGTTTATTAGTATTCCTAGAAACACTTTCAACTTTGTCTTTATCAGCACATACAATAACATTAAGAAAATAGAACAGCTTTAACCTCTTGAGTGCTGGTGAAGTTTTGAAATTATGCCTAATTAATATGCAAAAAAAAATTAAGAAAATTAAAATTGTGAAATCATGCTTAATTTTTATTGGGATCTTTTGAAATTTTTAGTATTAATTGCAATTTTTTTTCTCTCTAACAGTGTAAACATTTTTTTCTAATTATTTTTTTTTTATTTTTATTTTTTTTGACTTTTCCTTACATATAAAAGATCAATGAAAACACGGTTTTTTTTTTTTTTTAAATGAAATTTTAGCAATCCAATGAAATAATTGATGTTATTAGATAGCAAAAAGTCTTCTGAACAAAATAAGCCATGATTGAAGAAATTCGGCAAAAATTTTAGAAATTATTTATAAAAAACCAGTAGTTACATAACCTCTGTTGAATGAAGTTATGTCACATAATTATTTAAAAAATTACATTAATTCATTGAAATATTGTCATTTTTATTAATATTTTATATTTATTAACATGTTCTTCATTTACACAATTTTTAGCAGTACTTTGTATAAATTTTATTATTTATATGAAAAATTCTAACATACACGAAAATGGCATGATCAGTTATAATAAATTTTCTGTTCTTCTGACTGGATTGCAGATGGTTTATTGTTGCTCAGCACTCAATGCTACTTACCCATGTCCAAATTAGGCTTTGCTACAATTTCTTGGAAAGCGATTGGCTTCTGTAAAGCAATAAAAATGTTATTCTTCTATATGGCCTGAGGGTATTTGTTTCATTTTTTTTTTTTGCAATTTTTCTTCCTAAATTTTGGTGAAATTAAAACAAAAAATGAATGATTAAGATACATTTTTAGTTTATTTTAACAGAATTAATCATTATTTTCTTATTATCTACAATATTTTTACAATTTTCAACATTTTATAGCTCATATGAAAAATTCAGTTTCTACTTAAAATTTCAAAAATATCATATATCGAATTTCATAATTTGAATAAATTTGATAGATTAGATATATGTCTATAAAATCGACAGGATTGGATAAAAATATCCAAATTCTATTGAGCCATTCAAATATAAACAATGATTGTTTATATGTAATTAAAAAAAATATTTTGGCAATTGAAAAAATTAGGATCTGCTGTCAAAAGGCTGTATTTTCAATAATTGCACAAAAAAAAATTTGCAAAAGCTTGATTAATAAAATTAAGATTGAAATTTTTTTTTTTTTTTTTCATCCTTGATGTCTATCAATGGCAAAGGCATTTAGCGGATTAAAATATTACATTCTATCAGAACATTTTTGATTTTTTAAAGTTGTTCTATTTTCTTTGTTTATGCACTGACGAGGACTTAATAAAATTGAAAGTGTTTCACAATATTGATAAGAATTTTCTGTCTAATGAGCTTGTCTATTTATTTCATTTTGAAAATATTTTATTAATTTGAACATTTTTTAAATTTATTTTTCATTTGAATTTAAATCTTACTGAATTCTAAAATAATTTAAAAAGGGAAAAATGTAATCAATATTAGAAATATATATTCCGTAATTAAAAAAATTATTTCAGGCATTCTTCTATATCTTTCTATAGTAATGATATAAAACTTTTTAATATTATATTTGCAAATGCCTGAGTGTACTTGAAAGAACATTTTATTATTATTAAATATACTAGTAAACCTGTGCCCAATGTTGCCCAGAGAATCTATCAGTTTAAATATAGTTTTTCAATTTCTTGCTTAATAATATAAAATTAATTCATAATTACATCTAAATCTTACAAAATACAATAGACTGTAATTTTTGTTCCTCAACTGTTTCATTTCTCCATGATTGACTATGGATCAATCTATCACTAATCAGTCTAATTTCTCTCTTGAGAAGAATCCCATTCCCTTATTTCATTTTGCTATGCTCTTGACATTCCCCATGATGTCATTTGTGACGTCTTATATAATGTCATTAATTACAGTTGTTACAAATAACTCTTGTTTTGCTATGTGTGAATTTTTTTTCTATTCTCTGTTATAACTATAAATAATATAAGTAAAATATATGATAGCAATATATATAATCTCTGTGAAGCAAAGTCAAATTTAAGTGTTTTGCTATGTGTGAATTTTTTTTCTATTTTCTGTTATAACTAAATATAAGTAAAATATATGATAGCAATATATATAATCTCTGTGAAGCAAAGTCAAATTTAAGTCACCAAATCAGACTGCCATTTTATGATATTTTTTGATCTACTTTTGTTTTATATAAGCCAGTCTAAGTTGAAAAAGTTTTTGGTATTAATTTTTAAAAATCAAAAAGATTTTTCATATAGCTTGATACCTGTGCTTCACTACAGTATTTAAATACTTTAAATACATTTTGATTCCAATAAACTTTCCTTTGATTGCAATGAACAATTTAAATTTAAGAAAGGATTATTTTTCATTTTTAATGCATTTTGTCCCTTCTTTTTTTTTTAAGTCTGTTTTATATATATGTATTTTAAAGTTTCTTAACTTCATTTTCATTTTTATAAAGAAATGGATAAACCTACAAAAAATTTATTAGAGGCCACTAGAGAAACATCCTCTATTGAACAAAAAATACCCCTTTTCACCCCTTTAGGAGTGAAATTTTAAAAATCTATTAAAACATTTTCTAAAGATTTTAAAGTACCATTAGAGGCCACTAGAGAAACATCCTCTATTGAACAAAAAATACTCCTTTTCACCCCCTTTAGGAGTGAAATTTTAAAAATCTATTAAAACATTTTCTAAAGATTTTAAAGTACCTATATATCAAAAAAGAATGCTATAACTGAACAAGGACAGGAGATACCAAAGATTCTATAATTTATTCCCAAATTTAGATTTGCTCTTTTAGGGGTTGGATTTCGCAAAATCCTGAATTATGTTTTTTAAGTATCTGTGTGTTTCCTAACTTAAGCAAAAACAAAGTTGCTATCTCATTGGGCTTAAGAGATATTGAGGAATCTGTGAAAATAAATTTCTCTGTTTTCATCCCACTTAGAAGTCAAATTTCTAAAAATTTAGTCTTAATGAGTGCTTATGTCACGGAAGGAATATACTCCTGAATTTCATGTTTCTGGATCCAAGAGTTTGGGGGGCATTTATGAGCCAATCAGTCAGGACATTTGTTTATATATATAAATTATTATGTAATATGTGCAATAGAAAAGTTTTCCAAGCATAAATGATTTAATAATTTTAAAATTGTTAGTTTCCTTTCAATTAATGAAATATAAAATGGATTTTTCCTTTATAGTAAAGTACTTGACATAATTAATTGCATATGAAATAACATTTAATATATAATGTAGCATGTGACAATAAAATGAATATTAGTTTGTAAATTGAGCAATATTTATGCAAATATAATATTTTGCATTTAAAGCATAAAAAATAATAATCTTTTATCTGAATTCAAATCATAATAGTAATCAAAATCAAAATACTTCCAATGTAATCTAATGGAAAAAAAGAATAAAGTCACTTGTGTAAAAGTAAGGAAGATTTTACAGTTATCATTATTTCTGGCAAAAATATATTTTAATGCTTTTAACATTATGAAACATATCTATCATTTAAACAAATTTAATGGAAAAAAAGAATAAAGTCACTTGTGTAAAAGTAAGGTAGATTTTACAGTTATCATTATTTCTGGAAAAAATATATTTTAATGCTTTTAACATTATGAAACATATCTATCATTTAAACAAAAAATTCTGTAATTAAATAACTAGACCTTTCCATCATGTTATTTTCTAACTGTAATTAGAAATATATTAGCATATTATCTATTATTGTTATTTCACGTATTATGCTTTTTAATTTTGATATTAATAAATCATATTTTAAAAAAAAACTTAATTAGAATCTCTGAAATTCATCTTTCTAATATAAAATATAAAAGAAAAATCACAAATTGAATTTACTTCAAAAAGTTTAGTAATCTGCTTGTGTCAAATAAATAAATAAATTAATAACCATTAATGTATGGAATAGATAGGAATTATTTTCATAGTGAATCCAACTTTTGATGAATTTTTATGTAAATTTAATATAAACATTCCATGAATTAATGTATATAGAGAAATGATGTCAGTTATTCATTCTTACTGTTAAATAGTGTAGCAATTAAACCAATTTGTTTTTGTTGAAATGGGCTTTCATTAGAAAATCTCCTAGTTGTACCATATTTATTAAAATTGATTGATTTGAACACCAGTTTATTCTTTAATAGTGTAATTATAAAAATCATAATTAGTACAATTCAGTAATTATATTCGTTGTCTGTGATATAAAAAAATCACTGATTACTTCATAGAAGCTTCATTTTTGTTTTAAATATTAAATTGGGAAAAAATTACATATTTTGCTAATGCTTCTGTTGTATTAACAGAAATATATTTTATCATCATGAAAACTTGGTTAATAAATGATTCCAATATCATGTATATGATATAGTTGCAAAATTGCATTCCAGTTTTCAAAAAGTTTCTGCTGATATAATTAGAATTACTTAAAACATAATTGCAATTGCTCAACTGCTACAAAATATATTAAGTATTTGAAGAAAAATAAAAACACAATAAATGATAATACTAAATAAACAAATTTTTAATGCTATAAAATATTAACAAAATTACACAAAACAATGCTTTATATATTAAAAACTTGTTTATTTAGTATCATCATTTATTGCATTTTTATTTATATTTATTCATTCATGATGAGCATCACCAAGCCTATTTGAAGAAAGTTTAGCAATGAAATCAGATCATTTTAAAAAACAAATATATAATAGACTGTTGTTTTATAATGACTTGATTTTTTGTTAAGCATATTGATATTCTATATTCTGATCTCATTATCTTAAAATTTAATGATTACTATAAATTAAATCTTTCTGTAAAAGACAAAAACAAATTACTTACACATTCTTTATATTTACAATTAATGATATCATCACCATTTGTATGTTAAATATCCAATTAAAAAAATAAATTTTAATCTTAAACGAAAAATATTGTAATATAAACATGAAAACAGATTAATGTGATAAAGCTAGAATATAAAATAAAATTTGATATAACATGCAATTTGGAAACCATAAGTTGAAAATTGTGAATACAATATAATACAAGGTCTTGTATATTGTCAGTAACTTAATTACATCTTAATGATCTTTGATCACTCTTAACTGATCACATCTACCTTTCTGCTTGTAAATAAAACAGGAAGTATATTTATTTTGACTTCAGGAAAAAATTTATAAACATATAAAATATGATAAGGAATTGTTTAAATGCTTTTATTGTATTATATAAATATTCATTAAAAATCAACAAAATAAATATAAAAAAAAAATTTTTTTAAAGACTATCAAAAAATAAGGCTTTTTATATTTGGAAAATTTTTATTAATAAATAATGACAAATTTGGATTAAAAATGCATATAAAATTCTACAGTTTTATTAGATTTTAAGACAGATGCATCTTGAAACATTTTATTGCTAATGAGTAAAAATATTTTTATCCAGCTTCACTGTTAGGATCTTAATATATGTTATCATAGAGAAGAATGCCTGAATAATATAATCTATATATTATATTATCATTTTCAATAAAATATATTATTAAAATACAAAACTCTTTCCAAAAGTAACTTGTATTAGTAGAAAATGTGTGTATATGTGTAAATTTTAAATATCAAGGATAAGGTATTTGAAGATAAGTGATATAGCTTAGAAAACTATAATAGGGCCACCAAATGCTTCTGCTACTGGTTGTCCTCGTGATGGAAGGCTTACTTTTCATCCAATTAAAGAATTACCAATGTTAAAAGAATGGTATCAATCAAATAGAAGCCCTTCTCATGCAACTCTTCAAATGTATGTTGATATTCTCAACCAGGGCACTGTACGCCAACAAGAAAGGTATATTTTATAAATATTGTTTGAATGGTTTAATTATTTTATTCATAATTTGATATGTAATTTTTTAGGCCAAAAGTTACAACTTCTAGTTTAAAAAATTGGTGGAAAAATGAAAGGCAGCGAGAAAGAAAATCTGTAAATGGTGGTTTATTATTAGAAAAAAAGAGGAGGAGAAGAAGTAGAAAACAAAATATAGATTTAAACAGATGTAAAGAAGAGACAAATGGAGAAAAATGATCATTTAAAGGTTATTTGATTATAATTTCTAAGTTATAATTCAATTTATCTAAGTTTATAAAAATACTAACTTTTCCTGTTAATATTTACTAGATAAAATTATACCAATTTATCTAAGTTTATAAAAATACTAACTTTTCCTGTTAATATTTACTAGATAAAATTGTATAAAACTATTTAAGATGATACAAATTTTGTGAAAGTAAGACAGTTTAGTTTTATTAATTGTTCTTAATTTTACACTGTAAATCATTTTTATTAATGAAATCTCTAGCAATCTGTAGAATTAAGAAAATAACAGATATTCCAGTGAATTATAATATTTAAATAGCACACTCAGCTGTATCAAAAATACACTAAAAATTTTATTTAGTAACGTTTTTGATATCATAAATATCATCATCAGCTTTCCATTAAGAATTACACTACTCCATTAAGAATTACACTAAAAATAAAATTTTTAGTGTATTTTTGATATTGCTGAGTGTACTATTTTTAATTATTATAATTCATTTATTTGGTCATAAAGCACCTAAAAATCGAACTGGCAAGGTTAAAGATATTCCAGGAAATACAAAAAAAAAATTTTTTATTATATTAATAATATATATTTAGTTGTAGTTTTGATTTAATTGCTTTCATTTTTTTTTATATTCTTATTAAAATCATTTAAGATTTTTGTTAAAATTCTTTGATATTAAATAGGCACGGAAATTAATTTATTTAGAGAATCATTGTAAATAAAAAGCTAAACTTTCAGATTTGATTATCATAACTGCTTTCACTTTTATCAATTTGTGAAATAAATCTTTGCTTTCACTTTTAGCAATTTGTGAAATAGAGTTATTTAACATTAATAAATCATGAAGACACTTCAAATTGCAGTCATATTCAATTGGAAGGCAAAAAAACATACCTCTAGAATAGTTGTTCTTAGCCAGTGTTCTATGAAATTATAAAATATATGAATATAGGTAGTTTTCAATTTACAATGGAGTTTGATTCCAAGAATTTTGAACCTAATCATCATAAGTCAAAAATGGTCAGAAGTTAAAATGCCCAAAATTTATGGACTGCCCACTACCAATATTTATTATTACACTTCACTTTATCATAATAAATTTAATGAACACAAAAAATATAAAAACCAGATACGAAAAGATTCAAATCAAAAAAAAGAATCAAATCCATTTGCTGTTATATATGTTATCATCAAAACCTGAAATTAGTTAAAACCCAATTTGCCTAGTTAAAACTAGTTTGAACAAAACCCGTTCGTGAATTAATTAATTAGCCAATACTAGAATTCACTACATTTCTTAGAAACTTCTGGTTTTCACTAAAACTTCTCTAGTTAAAACTTGATATGACTAGTGAAAACTAAAAGTACCTAAAATTTCTTTTACGAGAAAAACCTGATATCTTCCTAATCGTGCAATCTTGCTTTAGGGGGAAAATAAAAACCTAGCAAACTGAAATCTACAAAAGAAATATATTTATGAACATAGTAACTGAAATTTACAGAAGAAATATATTTATGATGTACATTATTTGTTTCCGCATGGAAAACTGTTATGACATTTAGAGTTGCAAAGAATTCCTTTCTTGCACAAGCATCTTTTTGAAATGCAATCTTTCTTGCAAACACAATGTGTGGACCCTTGTGGTACCATCGCCGGTTTCCTAGCTGTCATCCTCAAAGAAATATCTGTATCTGGTACCTCTTTGGGCATCAGGAACTTTCTTGACAAACATCAAATTCTGATCTGCAAAAGATATTTTTTCGTAATTATATTTTGGGCATTCTCTAAATAGTAACAAATACATAAGAGACAAAACTAATCTGTAATATAATTTATCCACTTTCCATCCTTAGTTCTGATCTTGTGCAGATCTTCATTTTTTCCAGCACAACTCTGATGATATTTCGAAAATCTGCCTTAGTTTTGTCCATATCCGGGATTGGGATTGCGACATTATCTCCTACTTCAACAGGGGGATGGGTAGCATTGGAGATACATTTCATTTCCTTGGCCTGTTTAGACAATTTTTTGTGAGTTTCTCTTCTGGCTGATGTGATGTAAATTCTACTAGGACCAGCCTCATATTCTTCAGCAGGGGTCTCAGCTTCGTTTTGTTGCGTATTCATCTCGATGACACTCTGAAGTTCATCCTCATCTTCAATGTTTTCGAGAACATCTGATGGGAATGCTGAAGTCATGAGTCCTATTCTTGGGTTTAATTTGAACATGGCTTGATAGCGTGACTGTTTTATTCTAGAATGAAAAGCTCGATTTTTCATAAACTGAACAAATCAAAATGCCTTTAACTATCTGCTTTTAACTAGTAAAAACTCTAAATAATTGCTTTGTTTAGCCAATATTAGAATTCATTAAAATGTCTTAGTGAATTCTAGTATTGACTAGTTAATACTAGTATTCACGAACGGGCTTTGTTTAAACTAGTTTCAACTAGACAAACTAATTTTAACTGATTTCGTTATTTTAACCAATTTCGGATTTTGATGGTAACATATATATCTCAAAGGGTACCATTCCAGATGGCATAAAAATAGGACAGATAATATATGTACTGGTTATATACTTCCATGTTAAAAAGATTTTGAAACATTTTACTTATTATAAATTTCTCATAAAAGTAAGTGAAGCTCATAAATTGAATTTTTGGTACAAATTATGTTTGCTCATTAAATTGGGACTCTGGTATAAGATCTTGGATATCAGGATCTTGAAAACCAGGGTTGATTTGTTTATTTTTCTTTTAAATTAAAAAAAATTTAAACCTCTAAAGCAGCTTGCTTAATATTTTTTTCTTAAATGAATATTTTTTCAATACTTTATTCTAGAATGACATCTATAAGACATTTAAATGAAGGTAGTAAGCAAAATATTCCTTTGAGATTATTGAGATGCTTACAAGTTTCAGAGTAATAATCACTGCACTAAAGTTGGGAAAATCTTCTTATAGAACATTTGTTCTAATATAATATATTAATAATAATAAATACTTTTTATATAAAACTGAGGAGAATCTTTAAGTCAAAATGTATTTTTCATGAAATATGAAGGTTTATTATGCTTCGAATAAAAAGAACTTATATTCATTCAAATAGTATGCTTTTTTCTTCTAATTGAATATTGATCATATTTTTAGTTTTGATGATTCATTAAGAACTGTTAAATAATAATCAAAATTTTTTGTTGTTATCCAGAATTTGCTTATTATTTTAGACTCTTATTTTATGAACTTTGAAAATGTACTCTATTACATTTATAAGAATTAACAATATTATATTTGATTTTGCCAATTTAAATTAATGTGTAGTATGAAATAGATTTTTAACATTAAAATATTTTTAATTAGATAAATTTCATTATTTGTATTATATATATTTATGGCATCCTAGTGGCAGCATTTAGATAAGTATTTAAAATTTCTACACAATATACATCACATTTTATTGTGCATTCTTCCTTATTTATATAAATTTGATTTTTACTTTTTATGTCAAAATTTTTATGAACTTTTAAAATTACAGTGATACCTCGGATCACGAACGTCTCGATTCACGAACAAATCGGTTTACGAACATTCTTTGCGAACAAATTTTGCTTCACTTTACGAACGATGCTTCGGTTCACGAACACTACGTACGAGCACATGGAGCGCACAAAACTCTGCGCAGAGCCTCGCCCCCAGCAACAATCCAGTTTGCCCAGCTCACATGGATACAGTAAAATTTCAACAAGTGTTGATATTTTAGTTTTTTTCTTATTTAATTAAATTTATCCCTTATTATGGCTCCCAAAAAAGTTAAAAGTATTAGCATGTTTAACACCACCTTCACTTTCTTCTAATATTACTGTTATATTTATTAGTGGTGGTGTTAAACATGCTTTCTTCTAATATTACTGTTATATTTATTTATGTTAAACATGCTTTCTTCTAATATTACTGTTATATTTATTTCCTTCATTAAACATGCTTTCTTCTAATATTACTGTTATATTTATTTCCTTTTTGGTAAACATGCTTTCTTCTAATATTACTGTTATATTTATTTCCTTTCTGATACGGCTCCCAAAAAAGTTAAAAGTGTTAGTGAAGGTGGTGTTAAACATGCATTCTAATATTACTGTTATATTTATTTCCTTTCTGTATTATTTCCACACATTAAAAAAAATTAAAAGTATTAGTGAAGGTGGTGTGAAACATGTTTTCTTCAGCTCCCAAAAAGTTAAAAGTGTTAGTGAAGGTGGTGTTAAACATGCTTTCTTCTGTTACTGTTATATTTATTTCCTTTCTGTATTATTTCCACACATAAAACCATATTAAGTGTTAGTGAAGGTGGTGTTAAACATGCTTTTTTCTAATATTACTGGAGTGTTAGTGAAGGTGATGTTAAACATGCTTTCTTCTAATATTACTGTTGTGTGTTAGTGAAGGTGGTATTAAACATGCTTTCTTCTAATATTACTGTTAAAAGTGGTGTTAAACATGCTTTCTTCTAATATTACTGTTATATTTATTTGGTGGTGGTGTTAAACATGCTTTCTTCTAATATTACTGTTATATTTATTTACACATAAAGCCATAACATGTTAAATTTTTTTTCTAGGATAAAAAAACGTCTCTGTATTATTTCCACACATAAAGCCATAACATGTTAAAATTTTCCTAGGAGATGTTAAACATGCTTTCTTCTAATATTATTGTTATATTTATTTCCTTTCATTAAACATGCTTTCTTCTAATATTACTGTTATATTTATTTCCTTTTTGAATTATTTCCACACATAAAGCCATAACATGTTAAAATTTTTTTCTAGGATAATTTCCACACATAAAGCCATAACATGTTAAAAATTTTTTCTAGGGAAAAAACGTATTATTTGGATTTACATTAATTGCAATGGGAAAAATTGACTCGGATTCACACAAAGCCATAACATGTTAAAATTTTCCTAGGACAAAAACGTATAAGCCATAACATGTTAAAAATTTTTTTCTAGGATAAAAAACGTATTTATAAAGCCATAACATGTTAAAAATTTTTTCTAGGACAAAAACGTATATAGATTTACATTAATTGCAATAGGAAAAATTGATTCGGATAGATCGGAAGAGTTTAATTGCAATGGGAAAAATTGATTCGGATTACGAACTTTTCGGATCAAAAAAATTTTTTCTAGGATAAAAAACGTATTATTTGGATTTACATTAATTTTTTCCTAGGACAAAAAACGTATTATTTGGATTTACATTAATTGCATAAAATTATTTTTCTAGGATAAAAAAACGTATTATTTGGATTTACATTAATTGCAATAGGACAAAAAACGCATTATTTGGATTTACATTAATTGCAATGGGAGGACAAAAAATGTATTATTTGGATTTACATTAATTGCAATGGGAAATATTGATTCGGATTACGAACTTTTCGGATCACGAACAGGGTCAAGGAACAGATTGTGGTAAACCAATGTACTACTGTAATAATATTATTATTATTATTATTATTATTATTATTCAGTATATTGCTGCTACATCAATAGTTATAACACTACAGTAATGATAGTATTACTATTGGTAACAGGATTATCATATTTACAATAACTATTGTACATATACACTGTTATTTAGTTATGATACATCTGTTGCCTTTTATAAACTAAAGTTGTCAAAAAGTTCATGCAATTTTTGAGCAATAGTTGTTTTCAGGCACTCTGAAACACAACTAACTTTAATTCAAATCTTGAAAGATCATTATTTGGAAGCTAAAATTTAACTATAGATTTTAACTGAAAAGTTTTAAGATTAGATTTGTTTTATAATTTTGGCATAATTTTAAAGATGAACATCCTCAAGGAGTGTTTTCAGCATATTATGCTGTTTTATTTCAAAAAAGGTAAAAATGCAATACAATCCTGTAAAAACTTATGCAAATTTTTATGGCAAGAATGCCATCAAAGAATTCATATGTCAGAAGTGCTTACGAAATTTTGTTCTGGGGATTTTTCACACCATGATGTATCATGCTCTGGCCAGCCATAGAATATTGAGAACAACCAAATAATATGTTTAATTGGTAATAGTCCTCTTTACATGACACAGGAAATTGCACAAATTCTCAAAAGTATCAAAATCAAATGTATAAAACTGTTTACATCAACTTGGCTATGTCAATCTGCTCGATGTTTGGATTCTGCACAAATTGAGTGAAGCAAATCTCATTGAACAAATTTTCATGTGATTCACTTGGATTTCTTCCCCATATTTTCTATTTCTTAAGTAGATGGTGATCAGTGATGAAAAATGGATTGTCTATAATACTATTAATTGCAAAAGAGTTTGAGGGGCACCATAACAAATCATCACAAACCACTTTGAAAACCAGGCTTCAAGTAAGTTTGTCTAAACATGGTTAGGAATTGGAAGGTACGCTATTCTACGAACTGCTTTCAAGGAACACAACAATCAATGCAAATGTGTACTGTGGTTAGCTTGCTAGATTGATCCAAGAAAAGCATCCAGAATTGATGAATTATAAGGGAATTTTCTTCCACCATGATGATGCCAAACTACTGATATCTCTTCAAGTGCAACAAAAATTACAGGAGCTGGGAACTTGTTATTTTCCTATATCCAAGTATTTTATTTTTGTTTTTTTAGTTTTATCCATTAAAGTTCTAATAGATATGAAATATATAATTTGTTTGTTTTAAAGAATAAACAGTGTTTATTCAACATTACTATATACTATTACTTTTAAAAAAATATTGAATATTCTGAGTTTTGATGGTTGAGGAATATCAATTATAGACTTAACACTATTTTCCATAGACAGAGTTATAATGGATTCAAAATATGACAGAAATTTTTGAATGCAACCCTGTCATAAGTAAGGGATCCTATGAACTTGTACTAATGTATTAAGTGATCAGAACAGAAAAAAATTAATTGAAATGAGTAATGTAGGAAAAAATAAAATACAGTGGTACCTCGCAATTCGACATTAATCCCTCAGCAAATTGTCTATTGAGAAACTATTGTCGAATTGAGAAACTGTCAAATTATGGGATAATATTTCCCATATAACACTATCGAACATAGATTAATTCGTTGTCAGATTCCTATCCCACATCCTCTAACGGGATGGTGGAGAGTCACTATATTATTATTTTTTATATATGTACAGTATTTTACTATTGTATAAAACATTAAATTACAAAATATATTATTTTATACATAGTATACACAATTTATTAGCCCTTGAATGTTGAAACAAAATCATCTTTATTCTGTTCTACCTTTGAATCTGTGAAACCAATCTTTCTTTAAATTCCTCAATTTGATCTTAAGTACGTCCTGGAGTTTTCTTCTGCAATTCTTCAAAAATTAATCTAGCCCATCTCACAGATCATTGCATGAGTTACTGGATCTCCCCTCATATGTCTTTCTCTAATCTGGGTGAAAAGTAGATTTTCCATCTTTTTATTAATAAAAGATCTATTTTTGTCAGAAATCTTCATTGCCTCAGCAGACATCCTAGCACCCATAATTCTCTCTCTGTTGTAAAACTTTGCCACAGTTGTCTAGGAACACCGTACTTGAGTTACATCTTAATTGTTCTACCTTTCTGCACTCTATCTACAAATTTCTTTTTCTTCTCTAGGCTCAATCAAGTGGTGTTCTTTCTGGAATTATTCCTCTGGTCAGTTCTCTTTCAACCCCTCCTTATATATCACTCAAAAAAATAACAACTATGGAAGCACAAATTTTTTACTTTCTGAAAAATGCAGAATTGAAAATTAAGACAACACAAGCAAACACCAAAGCAGCCTAACAAGAACTGAAAAATAACAAATGATATCACACAATTTCATGTACACGCATGCGCCATACCACAAAATTCAAATGTCGAATTGTGGGACATTGAATTGCGAGGTACCACTGTATTTTGAAGTCCAGTACTATTTATTAAATAACAAATATTAATAATAATTATAATAGACTGAACAAAAAATAATGATTCTTAACATGTATTTAACTAAAAGTCTAAGATTCAGTTTTTCTCCTTTTTGCCTAAATACAAGAATTTAAAAATAATCAATTTCAAACAAGAGTCTTTGAAAAGTGTTTATTCATTAATACGTAAAGAATTTGGCATTTCTTCATACAGTTGACAAAGAAGAGTATTTTCATCTTGTTTGTTTTCATTGCTGACTATTGGCATCAATAATATTTTTGTAGAAATGTAAACCATTAATCTTTCTTCAGTCTTTACTGTAATGTTTTTACCAGTAATTTGTAAGTAATTGAAAATAATGCCAAAATATTAGTTTAAATCTTATCATTCAACAAAATACAATTAATATAGTGCCAAAACTTAGCTATAAAAACATGCATAACTGATCAACACTGATAACTTCAGTGAACATTGTTCAAAACCATAATTAACTATATTTACAAAAATATTATATAATAATTTAAAATAGTTTCCACAATGCATTTGAAACACTATATAATTAGTAGAAAAGGATAATTTGAGTTTTATTAAAAACTTTATATTTCTAAATTAAATATAAAATATTCTTACTTTTGGTGCATATTATTACATAGAAATGATTCACAGTAAAATACAGGATAAGATTGCAATCTTAACTCAATACTGGAAAATATAAATTTTGCTTCTATACTCCCTCAATTATAAGCATACAGATTTTAACTATTTATTTTAATTATTGTATGGTACTTTTTATAAATATTATGGTTTGAACAATGTTCACTAAAGTTATCAGTGCTGATTAGTTGTGCATATACTATATATTGAATACTAAATGAATATTATATATACAGTAAGACCCTGCTTAACACTACTCCATTTAATGCTGTTTCGATATAATGCGGTTTTTTTTAATTATATATTTTTATCAATTCACTTTGGCATAGTTTTTCAAACCATTATTCTTACATAAATCCGGAATCGCAGGAATTTGTTACATTGATACTTCTATGCCGTTTGATATCAGTGCAGTGCTGCCATCAGAGTTCATATTTATGATCAATGTTATTTTATAGTAATAAAAATAACAATTATCCCATTTTAGTTTTAACTTGAATGCTGACACTTTAAATTATAGTTCCTTGAAGTTAGAACATTTTTCTTTCATCAATATTTTTTGTTGTTTATAGTTTACTGCAATCTGATTACTGCCTTTTGTTCTTAAAACTTTTTATTTTTTAATTTTAAGAATTTTTTCATGAATGGTTTATGAATACAAATCGACATTAGCAATAAAAAATGTCTGTAATTAATGTAATATAATAGTAATAATACATGTTACAAAATAAAAAAAAAAAATGCTATGCATATATTTTTTATTCATTGTCCTGTTTCACCTATCCTCATTATTTATGTTAAAATGACCTTGTTTAATGCAATTTCATTTAGCACTTTGTTTTCTTGGAATGTATCCCCTGCATTAAACAGGGTCTTACTGTATACTGATTGGACCTACTATATATTGAAATTAAAATAATTAAAACTTGATTTCATATATATGTATGTATGTATGTATGGGATCAAGTTTAAAATTTTGTTTACTCTCTTAAACATTTACACTTTTTTAATTTTTGAATTAATATTTTATAAATTTATTTTTATCATAAATTTTAATTTTTTGAAAATATTGCTATTAAAAATTAATATTAACCTAAAAAACAGGCAGTCCCTGAGTTATGTAGATGGATCATTCTATGAAACCTTATGTACATCAAAACATACATATGTCAGAACTTGTATTATACAGTACTAGTATGTCACAATGATGTAATGCTAAAAATAGTTATATTAAAAAATAAGCACATATGCCAGATGTTAAAGCATTCGCTTACCATTCTTGAGAATCTGGATTCAGTTCTGAGTCTCACATCTCTGTTTTTTCTGATGGGGTCTGACTTGTTACCTAAAAATAATCCTACTTAACTCAGGGTTGCCTGTATAAATTACTCTATATAGAGACTGTTTCATCTTAATTGTATTAACAAACTAGTAAAAGAATTTTAAATTTTGTTGTTGTTTTAATTTTTAAAACGATTTTTATTGTTAGTTTGGCAATAATTCATATATTTTGATTTTTGCAGATTTTAGATTAAAAATCGATAGCCTAATTCAGCTACGTGGAAGAATTTTAAAAGATGATTTTATGTATTCTCATGCAGCTGTTTAATTTAATTAGCAAGAGAAAATGATGAACTATATAGCAAAACAATATTTATTATTAGTCAGCTGAGTTGCTTTCATTTATTAAAAGATAACCTCATGCCTGACACTGACAGTTTAATAGTTGTATATCTTCTACAACTTTAAAACAAGAAGAAAATTAATTTTTGTACAGAATTACATCATTTTTCATTCATGATTATTTGTGAAAATCATCCCAATTAAGAACATTAACTAATGCCAATCATGATGTACAGTTTTTTACTGCTTTACTAGCAATAATAGTATATGTGCTTGCTGGATTCCAATGTGTAAGTGTATAATGTGCTGTGGCATGCTGTTTATATTCAATTGGAATATAAAAGTAGAAATTAAAATTTTATGGATCACAATTGTACTAAAATAGTTTTAAAAACAAAGTACTCCAACTTTTACTTGTAACAATACAATGTTAGTTTACTTAATGTTATTTATATAATCAAAACATGTTTAAAAATATCTTGCTTTGGTTTTGATACCCATGTATAAAACAATTTGTATTATAAGGATCCAAAAAAACTTGTAAATTATATTTTGCTGTTATCATCACAGATGCATAAGTTCTATTTATAAAACTGAATTTTGTTTATACTCATTAATAACACTATATATTTTTATAGAATAAATCACAACAGATTATTACCTCAGTTAAAAATACTTTTCATAGAAAAACTACCTCTATGGGGGAAAAAAAAATACTTATTAATGAATAATAAACAAAATTATAATACAAAATTCTTGGTCTGCTTATTAGTTAGCTATACTCAAATTATTCATTTTTATGTTTTTCTTTTGATGATTTGTGAATTTAATGATTTATTTTAAAGTGCGAATTCATCTTGTACCATATTAAGTTTTGTTTTAAAGAGAAAATAACCTTAATTTATCATATATATTCATTATTTAAGATGATGATGAAGAAAATGTATGTTTTACAATAAATATTTTTTATTGTTAATTATATCTTTTAAAAATAACATCTTACCTGTTTTGATCACACAATTCTTCTGTTGGATAAAAGAGATTCTACTGTATTTAACAAGTTACAAATAACTTAGTGTTATGCTAAATATGTATCATTTGCACATTAAATTAATAGTAAGACAAAATTTTAAATTCTTGTTTTACTAGTTTAATTATATTTTTATAATGATAATCAATACTGATTTACATCAAATACTATAAAATATCTGAATGCCTTTTTTATATAATTTTTTAAAACTAATGCATTTTTACTATAATTATGATCATGAAATATTGAAAACAGGTGAAAAGATGTGCCCATTCATTTTAAAATGTTCTCTTTATTTTCCTTGATATCATGAAAATATGTATTTCAAAAGTTTCTCTCTATATATACAGGGTGCTTCAGTTAAATCCGGACAAAATAAACAATTTAATTAAACAAAATTTTAATCCGAACGTGGTCAAGGTCGCCACCGACATCGACGGCCTGGCCCTGACTTTCAGTCGTGCACCCTTGCCCTGGGCTCGCGACGCCTTCGCCCGCGATCGCGACAGCCTGCCGGAGGGCGTGCCCTATCGTCGCCACATCGGCATCTACGCCTATCGCGTGGGTTTCCTTGCCGATTTCGTCGCCTGGGGACCGTGCTGGCTGGAGAACGCCGAAAGCCTCGAGCAATTGCGCGCGCTCTGGCACGGGGTGCGAATCCATGTGGCCGATGCCCGCGAAACCATGCTTCCGGGCGTGGATACGCCGGAAGACCTCGAACGCGTTCGCCGCGTGCTGGGGGGCTGATGCGCGTCCTGTTCGTCTGCCTGGGCAACATCTGCCGGTCGCCCACCGCCGAAGGCGTGTTCCGGCGCAAGGTCGAGGAGGCCGGGCTGGCTTCCCGCATCCATGTCGATTCCGCCGGTACCGCCGGCTGGCATGTCGGCAAGGCACCTGACCAGCGCACCCGCCTGGCCGCGCAAAGGCGCGGCTACGATCTGTCGGCACTGCGTGGACGCCAGGTCGGCATCGAGGATTTCTCCCGCCATGACCTGATCCTGGCCATGGACCTGTCCAACCTGGCCGACCTCGAGACCCTGCGTGCCGGGCGCGGTGCCGCCGAACTGGATCTGTTCCTGCGTCGCTACGGATCCGAGCGGGACGAAGTACCCGATCCCTACTATGGCGGCGAAGAAGGCTTCGAGCAGGTCCTCGACCTGATCGAACATGCCTGCGACCGTCTGTTGATCGAAGCCAAGGGGCGACTGTGAGCCTGGAACTGCAAGAGCATTGCTCGCTGAAGCCCTATAACACCTTCGGCATCGACGTGCGCGCCCGCCTGCTGGCCCACGCCCGGGACGAGGCTGATGTGCGCGAAGCCCTGGCCCTGGCTCGGGAGCGTGGATTGCCGCTGCTGGTGATCGGTGGTGGCAGCAACCTGCTGCTGACCCGTGACGTCGAGGCGCTGGTATTGCGCATGGCCAGCCAAGGGCGGCGAATTGTTTCCGATGCCGCGGATTCGGTGCTGGTCGAGGCGGAGGCGGGCGAGGCCTGGGACCCATTCGTGCAATGGAGCCTGGAACGGGGCCTGGCCGGTCTGGAAAATCTCAGCCTGATTCCCGGCACCGTGGGTGCGGCGCCGATGCAGAACATCGGCGCCTATGGCGTGGAGCTGAAGGACGTCTTCGACAGTCTGACGGCGCTGGATCGCCAGGATGGAACCCTACGTGAGTTCGATCGCCAGGCCTGCCGTTTCGGCTACCGCGACAAGTAATTCATTGATCTTCACATGGTCGATACATGCCATTGTTATGTGCTATTTATAGAATTGAGATCATATTCCATATCTCATATCTCCCAGGTATTTTTTCGAGATGTTAGACTTAAGTCCATTGATCTTCATTCTTTACAGAAATAGAGAGTTAATTTTGAAATGGAGGTATTACTTAGTATATTATCAGATAAAAGCATAAAATTTAATGAAGCATTTGGGGTGTTTCATAAATTTGAAATCTTATTTTTTTTTCAAACGGAGAAATGTATGATCTCTGAAATTTTTCATTTGTATAAAAATAAAAAAATAACAACAAAGAACAACTTAAACTTTTAATTACATTTCTATGATTATTATTATTATTTTTTCATACCAGAAAAAAAGAGGAGTACTGTGTAAGTTATATGAACGAACAACTGATGAGCAAAGGCCCAAAGTGCTTTTGTAAAGCATTTATTGATTCATATTTTGTGTTGAATCAGAATAACCTTAGCATATAGTAAAATGAAATAATATTTACTTTATAATTAGCTCTTCCTGTTTTAACATAGTAACTTTAGCTATCACATGTTCTCAAAGTGCTTTTGTAAAGCATTTATTGATTCATATTTTGTGCTTGAATCAGAATAACCTTAGCATATAGTAAAATGAAATATTATTTACTTTATAATTAGCTCTTCCTGTTTTAACATAGTAACTTTAGCTATCGCATGTTACTATAAGGATCATTTATATCTGAATGTTGGTTAGTTATTTTTAATAATTAACAAAACTAAAATACACAAATATTCTATAAATAACTTTTTATATCAATTTCTTTGTGAATGTTTTACATGTTACTATAAGGATCATTTATATCTGAATGTTGGTTAATTATTTTTAATAATTAACAAAAAATATAATATAATTATATTGTTGTATAATATAATTTACTTTGCAATTATATTAAAAATATAATTGCAAAGTAAATTATAGCTAATTTCTCATTTAGTTATCTGATTAGGAGGGATACTGGCTCCAAAGAATGATGACGCATAACTTGCAATTATTTGTTTTACTTATTATTTTTTTTTTCGGACTAAAATACACAAATATTCTATAAATAACTTTTTATATCAATTTCTTTGTGAATGTTTTGATCAGTTGTAAGTACAAAAAATTGTTCAGTTTCATATAATATCTAGCTTTTATATTGCTAGAATCATCATTAACCATTCTTCATTATCTACCAATAATAGTATACATCAAATAACACACTGAAATTTTCAAGATTGCATTGGACATCAAGTAAAGAATATGATTGTTTAAACTGCATTTCCTTTGGTGATTTACAATTTTATATAAACAATTCTTTTTGTTTTTAAGACATTTATTTGGTATCTCGTTAACAAAATTCATGAAAAATTTTCATTTGCATCAGATATATATAATTCACAACTGTATCTGATAGTTTATATGAATATTCAGATAATCCTCAACTTGTGACCATAATGTATTCATCAGATCCATTATTGATCAATGCAATCCATGCACAAGTTCATGCAGAATGGTCTTGTATACTAGCATTATCTTTGTGATTTATTTGGTTTTATGCTCTTCCTGCTGTATTATGCTGTAATGAACAATGCTAATAGGCATTCAACACACTTAATAGAAAGTATTTGAATTATAGCTGCAACATCATCTGATTGTAATCCAAGGCTATCAGTTAACAGGACTGCCGAGAGAAATTTTTCTGAATTATTGCTGCAACATCATCTGATTGTAATCCAAGGCTATCAGTTAACAGGACTGCCGAGAGAAATTTTAGGGCCCATGACAAGTCTGTGGTCTGGGTACCACTTAAAAAAAAATGCATCACTTTGGCTTAATAAAAAAAACATTAAGCATTTATTTAAAGTGAACAATAAATTCAAAATTCGATACATTACATACCATATTATATATAAAATAGTTTTTGGTACAACTACTTTGGATGCTCTGGTGGCGGCCTGCGAGCTATCAAACACATTGTGTTTGATAGCTTGGGATTAGAGTCCAATGGTTTGGGCCCGTGAGAAAAGTCTCGGATGTCACCCCCTCTCTGCAGCCCTGTCAATTAATATTTTCAATTAACTCGGTTATAAGTGATCAATTTATAAAATTATAATTAAATTAGAAGAAAAAATTTAACATATCAGATAACATAAAAGGAGAATTTCGGATGTCACCCCCTCTCTGCAGCCCTGTCAGTTAATATTTTCAATTAACTCGGTTATAAGTGATCAATTTGTAAAATTATAATTAAATTAGAAGAAAAAATTTAACATATCAGATAACATAAAAGGAGAAATTGATCATTAAAGTTTTGCATGAATTGATATACAGTAAAATCTCATTTATTCAAACCACAACTACACTTTCATTTATTCTCATTTCACTGGATCATATATACATAATATTTTAAAGTTTATGTGTTTGTAATTATTAAAAATAAAAAAACTATACATATAATTGTAAATTCACATAATCAATTTAAATACAGCTCTGACAGATAAATAAATAAAGTGAAAAAGAAACATATATTTCTTTTCCACTTTATTTACTTATTTATCAAATGCTTATTTGCTTGTTGTTTTTCATTTTGTTACATTAAAGCATTATTCTTAATAATTATTTTCAAAATGTACAAATTAATGATTTCTTTAAATTTTTATTTATAGTTTAAATACTTACCTTTGGGTGCAACAAAATAAAATTCTTTTACTTTAGGTGCATTCTTTAATATGAGGTCTCTGCAGTTATCATTGCTTACATCATCATCTTGTAAATAAACTTCTCTATTACAAAAATTTATCATTTTTTTCTTTTTTTTATGTAATTTTCAAAAATAAATTATCAACAATTATTTTTATAAAGTAATAAAAATATCATATATAACAAAAAAAGGAAGCCGTGTCCGACATTCCACAAAATCTATACTGTATTAGTAAAGTTCTTTTTACAGAATTAATGTAATGCATATAAATAACGTATTAAATATATTATAAATTATATTCTGTTGGATTTTTGTTTGAAATATATTTTTAAACTTAAATCAACATTTTAATTTTCTTTAACGTTTATTATATTGAACAGGATCGGTGAAAGGATCGTCAGATCCCTTTTGCAAAACAGGACTAACAATAATTACGATTCTTCTTTTAAAATATCACATTAACAATTATAAAGTGTACACTTTAAATTCAATTTTGAATATAAGTAATTATAAAGTGAAATCAACATTTTAATTTTCTTTAACGTTTATTATATTGAGCAGGATCGGTGAAAGGATCGTCAGAGCCCTTTTGCAAAACAGGACTAACAATAATTACGATTCTTATTTTAAAATATTACATTAACAATTATAAAGTGTACACTTTAAATTCAATTTTGAATATAAGTAATTATAAAGTGATCGCTTCCACCAACATCGTATAATACTACTGTCAGTGTAACAACGATCAGTAACAACAGATTAATCCACCACGACTTTTGTTAGCGATGTTTACTGACAGCGAAGAGCTGACATATGATTGTGATTCATGTTCCTCGTAAAATGTCTTTTGGTCAAATTAAAGCACATAGTAAGCAATTAGCGAAGAGCTGATATATGATTGTTATTCATGTTCCTCGTAAAATGTCTTTTGGTCAAATTAAAGCACATAGTAAGCAATGACTTTATGACAACACGTGACGAATTAAGTTGGCTACTGTTGAAAATAAACGACATCGTTAGTCTGATAATTCAAAAGAGTTTGAGATGGTGAATTTTCTGAGATTTATTTTCTTACCAAAGATGAGATTGCTATATTTATTATAAATATCTTTCCGAATATTTGTTGAAAAATGAAAATGTACGATTCATTAGTAAAGATTTATCTCGAAAATAACGGTATATCTTAGAAAATGCACAGTTCCTTTGAAAAATTAATTCATATAATATACGATTTACATTATTTTTAAGAAGCCCAGTATGAACCGAGATATATGATTTGTTACCAAAGATGAGATTGCTATATTTATTATAAATATCTTTCCGAATATTTGTTGAAAAATGAAAATGTACGGTTCATTAGTAAAGATTTATCTCGAAAATAACAGTATATCTTAGAAAATGCACAGTTCGTTTGAAAAATTAATTCATATAATATACGATGTACATTATTTTATAGTCTATTTAAAAGCAAATGCTATAAATTTCATAATATGAGACAGACGAATAAATTAAATCATATTATAACATATGATAATTTCTATCAATAATAATACAATATTATGGTGCAGTAAATTATACATAATTTTTATGTATAGTCAAATTTACATAGATTTAGATAAGTTGGAAAACTGCCATATATTCTTATAAGAATTTTCCAAAAAACATTATCACATTTTATTAAACAAATAAATTTGTAGAAAATAAATTAAATTTTCTATGCATGAACTTTGCTATATCTATAAATGTTGAATTTCAAAAGAATCCAACAGACAATGCAAGTTTAGTATATTTTCAAATTGGTTTCTCTCAATAATGTGAGTCATAAATAAAGAGATGTCATCTATTCCTCATAGCTAAGAAAAAGTGGAAGGCATTTAATGACGACTTAGCAAGCAATTTTGGAAAGAACTAATCATCTGTTTTCAAATATTTCTCCTATTTTGGTATAATTAAAGATGAAGGATTAAAACATATATCATCAAAGTTATCTCAATGGTACAATATCTTTATTTAATTTCATAAAAATATATAAGGTTAAATTTATTATAAAAGATTTTTGAAATTTGAAAATTCTCCCATTTTAAATAGATGAAGCTTTAGGATTAATTATCATTATCAAAGCTATAAAATTCTGGTTAAATTTCATAAAAATCTGTTAATTACTTCAAAATATATACAGATTCAGAGTAGCAGTACTGAGGACAGTGGTCTCAAACTCGAATTGCATGCAGACTGAATGCACAATTTGAAATGAAAAGAAGAGTCTAATATTTTTAAACAAAATTATAATGAAAAGAAAATGTTTGACTGATACTGATAGTTATTGATAGCACAGTGCAGGTTGAGTACAGTACACTTTAAAATTTTGCATTGCTATTTTATTAATGTTAAATTGTAATAATTTTCTGACTGTAACAAGTATTTAAACAAATAGCAATCACAGGCTGTACAAAATTGCTTTGTGGGCTGCCAGTTTGAGACCACTGCACTGCTGGCATGTAATAAAAAATTCTAAGACACACATATTCCGAAACAGTTCATTATCTTGTGGAACAGAGTTCTAAATTATCTTATAACAGAGTTTTGTGCAATTCAATAAATAAATATTAATTAGTTCAAAAAATAAGAAGTTTAAATGACAAGCTATAATACTAAAAGTTGCAGCATTGAAGTCAACTTTAATGGCAACACATTCCTGTCAAATTTCATAATCCATTAATTAGTTCAAAAATTATAATAATAGAAATCACCAAGGAGCAGACATTATAATCATCTTATAAACAATCATTTGTTTTCTTTGTATAGTAGGATAAAAATACCCATGGATATACTGATATTGATAAAATTATTAGGTGTATAATCATTACAATCATTAAAAAATGTAAAGATTCAAAAGAAAGATAGATATTTCAGATTGAAGATATACTATGTTTTGGCATATCTGCTTTAATTGTAACCTCAGAGATGATAGCTCATACCAATGATTATTTTCAATGACCAATAAATTATAAACAGGAACTAGCACAACAATTGGGAATTAAGTGTGTTCAATATCATTTTTATTAAGCTTAGAATTCTTTTTAAAAATAGTGTGATACAGATCTGATCTGCTTATCCAAAACACAAAATATAATAAAAAGGAATTTATGTAAATCTGCTTACATAAGATTGATGGAAAGGTTTTTCCACAAGGATTGTTCACATAGGATGAAACTTTGATTTCTGATTAAAGACAAAAATCAAAAGAAATTATTTCACATCTTATAATAAAATAGTATTTTGGAATATTGAAGGAGTTATTTTCACCTCAATGACTGATAATTAATAAATATCACATAATATTCATCTTTTGTTTTTGAAAATTTTTCAGTTTTCTCATAATAATGTACAAATTTTAAATATTCCAAATATAGGAAAATACTGTTATAAAATGATAGACATGAACAAAATAATACAAGAATTTTCTGATAACAAACTTGCTGTAGAAGTATAATTAAAAATTAGCAGTTTTTTGAATTATGCATCACAACATACTCAAAAAGATATATATATATATTTTATGCAGAAAATGATGTGTAATTTCAGTAATGCTCATAAAAAGCAATTGTTATTCTTCTAGATTAGTATAAATGTCTAATTTTTAAGAATATTACATTTTCTTGCTATATTAGCTGAAATGTGATAAGCATGCTTTTAATGATGTAATTGATTTGTAGTGCTTTCAAGATAATGTAAGAATTAAGATATTTTGCTTTCCATCAAACTGTTAAATAAATTTACTTTATTTTACTACAGAAGATCTTAAAAACAAACATGAAAAGTTTGAGAAAAATAAAATTTGGGAATAAGTTGGAAATCATAATAGGTATTTAGAATTCTAGACAATATAGTTAAATAATAAGTTAATCTTTCTAGGATTATTCTATAATCTTAAATGATTAAAATAATAAATATAGAAAAGGAAATAATTCTAAATAAAAAAACCTAGTACTAACTACAAGATTCATACCTATTTTCTAAAGTAGTTATCAAGGGTTCAACATTACTTGTATCAACATCTGATATCAAATCAGCAAATTGAACAGCTTCTTCTAAAGTTTTTATGGCCTCTTCATTTGCAAAGTCTACAAGAGATATTCTTTCTAGTTGTTCTACTGTAGATTGGCTAATTTGCTTGAGTAATTAAAATACAATACTCATTACTTCATATAAACAATGCTTATGAAAATGACAAAGTATTATTTTAAATTATTTTATATTTTAGTTGAATTATTATTATTTAAAATTTATTAAAAACAGCAATAATTTGTTATCTTTACTCTTAATATTCATGATGAATTTCATGCTAGCAAAATTAATCAAAATAAAAATAAAAATATCAAATATTGTACAGGGAAAACTAAAAGAAAAATAAACTACTAAAATTGTAGATTAGATGGAAACTATGATGTTTGAATAATCCTGCAGTTATAGTAATCAAGATAAAAATCAACAATTAAAAAATATATTTATTATAGTTAAATAAATATCCATAAAAACACACAGAAAAAACCATAATGAATATTGCAATAAAGATAAAAATTACAGAAAAAATTAAATAAGAAAATATATATAATTAAAATGAAGATAATAAAGCATGATAATAATCTAAAGAATAGACAAATTCAGAAAAAATGACAGGGACAGAGATAATTGTATTGTTAATAATTTAAATGATTACTGTATGTGTTTCTTTGTTTTTCTCCAAACCACAGGGGAATGTGCCCTGGTGCTCTCCTCCTGAATCTGCTCTAGGTTTAAAGATTGTAAAGTTGGATGTTGATTCATTTTAAGAAAAAGCTATTGGTTGATTATATATCCAAAAATAGCATTGAAATGAAACAAGTTAATTTTGAATGGACTATTGGGATTGTTTGTTTTGACAAGTGGTTGAAATAAAATATACCACATCACCAATATATATGCACAGTCAAAAATTTAATTGTACATTGAATTAAAAAAAACTATAATTTTACTTAAAAATTATTTTCATCTTTATGTAAAATTATCACTAATACTATTAAACTTATAAATTAATGCAAGTTTAGTAGTTTTATTAACCTGTTCAGAGTTTGGTTTATTTATTTGTATGTTGATCATGAGCAGGGCTGTCCAATTATAATGAGCCCATTCCAAAATTGAGAAAATTAAAAACAAAAGAAAAACGAAACGAAATACTTTAAGGAAATTTGTATATAAAACAACTCGTATTTGTAACTATTTGATCTCGTTAACACTCAATTGAAAGAGCGCTTGACATATTTTATAAAATGTACTTAAGCAAAACACTTACCGTTAACTGACGACATTCATTCGTGTTTTGCTATATTTCCTTTAACGACCATCCTCACTCCTTTATAAAGTACTTACGACTCTCCACGTGACGTATTTCGACCAATGACGACGAAAAACCGATAATATCTGAACAAATTACGTTGGAAAAATTTCGAAAAAAAATTCTATCGAGAGTTTCATCTTACAAAATAAGCGTTTCGTATCAAAAATAATAATCTTATTAAAGTGTTGCGAGCGTAAACGTTGATATTATCCACTCCAAACGTTAAAACACCACATTAATGTCGTAAAAGTAAGCTTCGTGAGAAGGAAAACTCGCGGATGATATTAGAATTCTTGCATTTACTTCACATGCAAACGGTTTTCTTAAAGATAACCTGTTTAAGAGCGTAGATCGAAGAAGAGAATCGATAACGCCTAGAGTTAATTTTAAAGAGTTCAATCAGCGAAACTTACCTTTGGCTACTTCAAAAATGATACGTATGCATTTATGCGACGGCATCAAAACACCCCTTGACGTCATCGTTTCCAAAACAATTAGCGTCATTCAAACACGAATCATGGAAAGAACGGATACATAATTTCGATATTTCGTAGTAGTTTCCAATGAGAATAAAGAGTAGTCATGCGAAGATAGCAGTAAGGACAACGCTTAGAATGATTTTTAACGATATTAATTATTTACGCGATGACTTAGCACGTACTAAATAACGCAACTAATCGTACAGCCTTGAAAGAGACCGATCATTCAAGGATAACCAGAAAGGGAAAGATTGAATTATCACTGATTTCGCCTCGCTAGAAAATTGTTTTTTTTTTTTTTTTTCTGGAAAAATATCAGTTATGAAAATTTATAAATGAACGATTACCGATCACATCGATTTTCCTTTACGAATTGATTAAGTTTCAGGAAACTGTTTGTACGCTATTCATCTATAAAGACCGTGGCACTTCGAATGCATTATTGTGCAGAAAACTATCTTTAATTACGTATAAACAGTTACAGAAGTTTATAAACTCGTGTCGCATTTTCACAATTTTCGCGTAATCATAAAAAAAAAAAAAAAAAAAAAAACTTTTAATTTATTTATACATTTTGATTTTCGCGTAATCAAAAAAAAAAAAAAAAAAAAAAATGCAATTTCCTGCCTTTTGCATATTATCAACAACAATTGTTATCTAGTCAGAAAACCCATTTATATTCCAGTTTCCTAAGCTAAGAAAAACATATTACAGTGTTAATTTTCTTCTTTTTTTTTTGGTTCTCCTCCGCATAATTGACCGATATTCAAGCAAAGCTATTATTTATTGCTAGAGCAAAAAATTCGATCTATCAATAAGAGCGCAAACGTGCTCTATCAAAACTAGAATCTCGACTATTTACAATAGGAGGAAAAAAAAATGATGGTGTGGTACCGATAAAGTTGTTTTCTACTTAGAAAATAACGTGTGCAGACGGATTATATAACAAGAACACAAATTATTATTCTGCATTACATCTTGATGCATTCCGCAAATCGGCCTGTATGGCAAATTATTAACGTTAACGAGATTAACCGAAATTCAATTTTAAAGCGGGGCCTAAGTTTATATTATTAAATATATTGCATTACTCGTAATTTTCCTAAACTATAAACCGAGTTTTGTTTGTCTGACTGCAAACTTTAGCATTTTTCTTTTCGTTTGTCGTGCCTCGTACGTACACTTTCATGCTAAAAAAAAAAAAAAAATGAGAATATTCTACTAATTTTAAATATCGAACTGAATTAAATTATGCGTTATGACGTCAATTAAAAATGATTTTTCCTCGTACTCTCAATTAAAACTAGTTTCTATATATTTTTTCCCTCTCTCACTGTACGTCTGAACGTTTAAAGCGATTATAGTTAAAACATAAACTTTAAAATTTAAAAAATAAAAAATAAAATATACGTTTGAATAAATATTAAAATATATATTTTTGGATAAAATTTGAAAGACTTACCCGATCTGCTAGATTGGATAATCTGAATGATTTTTACAGGAACTATATGTAATCTGGGAACATAAAAATGAAGGAAATCAATTTTTGACGACATATCTTTCGTAATATATTCTCCGAAAAATATAAAACGCACACATGGCATACTGAACTTAATATTTAAATCTGAAATTTATTTAATTAAAAAGCAGTAAACGGCATTTTAAGTGTGAGAAGCGATAGAATGAAGCAAAAAATAAATAAATATCCTATAACTAGTTAGTGCAGTTTAAATCGCAGTGTCGATAGGTAACTTGCATCTATACACGTCTAAAATTTCTAAAATATTATAAGAATTAATATATATATTTAATAAATTTTTTTGTTTAGATGATAAATTTCTTAATTAGAGAGTCGATTCGATGTAAACCGATGTTTGTAGTTAACGAGAATTTTTTTTCTGTTTGTATAGGAAGACTGTATTTGTATTTCCCTTTGCATATACATGAATTTTTAAAGCATTTTAGAAAGCAAACATTTCTAAAATATTTTCAGATAAGATATTCACATACAACGATATTTGCAAAGAAAAATAATGATTAGGCATACATATATTCCGATAAAATCAAGTTCTGGAATGATAAATGTTTAAAAATTCCTTACAGTTTTCAGATAACTTAAAGATTTTGCATTTGTAGCAATATTTTACGACCTAAACATCAATAAATTAATTTTTTTTTTCTCTTAGGCAAAGAAAATTAGATTATAGTTAACTTGTTCAGCCATTTCGGAATGCGACGATGATAAGACATTCTTCATGTTAGCAGGGCATAAAAATGGCGAAATTTTAATATTTTGTTAACTCAAAGGATTAAAATATTTGATAAATATTTTCCCTAACTTGTCACTTGTTGCTCTAAATCCATTTTCTAAGATCAGATGCTATACAGAACGATACAGTTTGAATTTTCGTTTATCGACGCAAAATTGCACTTGTTTGCCTTTTCTGCATACGATATAAGTTAGAACTTTAGTAAAAACAATAACCACATTTACGGGCAACAAAATTTATCTTTTAAACTTACATAATCTCTAAAATTTCTAACAGTAATTCTTTAATAGTCATAAAGATGGAGAGCCAAAGAGAGAGATGAATTCAGTAGAAATTAATATGATACAAATGAAGTACTCTACAAAAAAAATAAAATCTCAACGAGCAATTTAATCATAAAGAAATTGAATCCGTTATAATCCCGAGTGCTTTGAACCATAGAATAGTTTAATTGACATATTATGCAAATCTCAACGAGCAATTTAATCATAAAGAAATTTAATCCGTTATAATCCCGAGTGCTTTGAACCATAGAATAGTTTAATTGACATATTATGCAAACACGTATTACTTTTATTTCATCAGTTACACGCATCAAAAATGGCTTCCAAATATGGCGTTGGGCTATATATCGCATTAGAATGATACTTTGTTTTAATACTGTACACTCACAAGCACAAAAAACATTTTTAATTAACAATATATTCGTATGGCATCAATTTTTTAATACATTATTATAATAAAACAAAATAAATTGCTATTTTTTATATAATTAACGAACGAATTACCAATTTTTTACAAGGTTTAAAAAAATGATTTTTTTAAATCATTTAATTGTGTTATTAACACAATTCTTTCGGCACCTCACAAGAAAATCTGTCGTGGAGCAATTTCTAATCCGTCTGTGACCCACCGTTAGGTCACAAAACCCTATACAGGAACTCTACACATACATTTCCCTCTTAGATCCCTTCACAGTATGTTGATGCATAGGATATATATTCTCTATAAACTTACGTTGTATCTCTTGTAGGAGTTAAGGCAAAAATGGTTAATTATGCATATTATATATATATAGATAAATATAAAATTATAATATTCATTATACACATTTTTATTAAATTTTATAACAGGTAAAGCTCCATGTACTTTACCAATGAGTAATGCTTACCTGGACTTGATTTACCTATTAATTAATTAAAAAAATGATAATTTAATTGGATTGATGTAGTGTTTTTTAATTAAAATTAACGATAAACAACTGTTATTAGTGCAAACTTAAAAATTTATTATGTTGTTTGTTTGCATAAGAAAAAAAACTTTGTTCATTTTCCTAATAGAAAAATAGTTTGTTGACATTTATTTGTTTAACTGATACATTTTTTTTTTTAAAGAAAACTTTCTAAAATATTATTATATAAATATAAATCCTTGAAAGCAATAATTATTCTGTCATACAATAAAACTTTGTTCATTTTCCTAATAGAAAAATAGTTTATTGACATTTATTTGTTTAACTGATACATTTTTTTTTTAAAGAAAACTTTCCAAAATATTATTATATAAATATAAATCCTTGAAAGCAATAATTATTCTGTCATACAATTAAAAAAAAATGTATATATATAATATATCAGAGCATATAAAGAAAAGTTTTCATACTAAGGTAGTATATTTGATAAAAAATATGAAATTTTCGCGTATAAAAAATGTTTTATATATATATAAAATGACAATAAAGTTGTCAAAGAAAAATCTTCTTACCTTTCACGTGATTGTATTTAAAAATTGAAGACTGTAAAATGTCCTTATCGTTTCATCCAAACGAATAAACATCGAAAGTTAACTAATGGCATGATTTGAAGAGTCAAGTCAAGAAACCAAATCGATTGTTATTATATTTTTATATAAGCGGATGTTTAATCGTCAACAAAAAACACGATATAGAAGTCATATGGCATGGAACACAACTGATTCACAAGGTTCTTTTTTTTTTTTTTTCTTTAAAGACGATTATTCACATAGCAGCAGCAGCACACACCATCCCTTTACTGATTGACAGAGTGACTCTAGCGAATTGACGCACGCACTTGATCTTTCCAACAGATTGCAGCTAAGTCTAAAGAGGAACCAATTTGTTCTGTGTCCGACTTGACAATTATAGTACATATCCGCTATGTCACACAACTAGTTGCCCTCTTCACAGAGGAAGCTGTCTATTCATTTGTGGTGATTACATCATTGGCGAGGCAAAGCACAAGACCTGTAGAGGTCTCTGCAAGCTCAATTTTCGATACACAAGGACGAGTGGCTATGGTTTTCTCTCTCTCTCCCATAATGAAAGATAACTTGGCATCAGATAGAATTGCACATTAAGAGCTACGACAACTGTATCGTTTATAAAGTTCGGGGGCTGTTTAATTAAGAAATTCTTCGTTTCGGATTTTTAAAATACCCGTAAAAGTATCAATATCGAATGAATATATCTCTTCTTCTTTTTATAATTTAAAAAAAAAGATTTTAATCTATATTATAAACACGAAAAGAGCGTGATGTGTTTTTCCTCCACATAATCTGATTGCTAAATTCCGACTTGTTCTTTATTGATTTATTTTCATACTTGGAATATCTTGTATTCCTGCATATTAAAATGCCATTCACTGGAAATATTTATGATTTTTTTTGCCGAGAAAAATTTTTTTTCTATGTTATCTCCTACACACCGGTATAAAGACGTGTATTCGAATCGACCAATCAGACAGAAACCGTAAACTGGCAAAGAGTTAATCAACCAATTCAAAAGGTCATGACAATTATTACAATTGAGACCAATTAACTCTACCGTATAAAAACTGGAAGCATGATAGCATAATAAATGAATAACAAGGAATTATATTAGTATTACATTGCTCGAAGTACATAAAAATATTAAACGGAAAATTACGTAAAATGTCGATTAATCTCACTTTAAAAAAATTTTTTTTTCTATAAATTTATCGAAGAATTTCATAAAGATTACAAGAGAGATTTAAAAATTAATAAACGATCCATTAAAAATATTAATAATCTGCAAAGAATTCCGTTGATTAAGATGCATAAAAATCCTCCATCGCATTAAAAATCTTTTAACTACAATCGAGGCTGATTTATTATTTTCTAAATCTAATAATTCGAATAAAAAAAAAAAATAATAATAATAAATTCCTTAAACTTATAAAAATTTAATTAATTCTAAAATATTCAGTAATGGCGACTGAACCGTGTCCTCTTTTTTTTCTTTTTTAACTGGTAGAGTATTAAAGAAATAAGGACTTAAAACGGATTTATGTAGTGCTTTTAAAGAAACGTCATTTTCTTCAATTTTTATAGATTTTTTTTTTCTTTCGTAAACTTATAAACCAGTAAAGAGTTTAACTGCCTATTTTGTTACTTGACATGGGAAGAAAAAAAATAGAATTGCGTACTGTTGTAGCATCGAATTACTTAAAACCAAATGTCATCTTGTTTACTAGACGTTTGTCCTTAGTGAAAAATCATCTTCATTATAATGTCGTATGTTATCTTCTCTGTCGTATGTAAATTGATGCATTTTATATGCTTAAAACTTGTCTTCTCTGCTTTACTTTTATTCTTTTGGTCTTTCAAAAATAATTTGTCTTAATGCGTATCGATTGCATTAAGTAAAATAGATAAAAATCGCTCAATTTAAATGAATTGATGTCATTAGACGAGTTGCCTTCAAAAATTCCAAACTTATTTAACAAATTTATATTCTTCATCAACATAACTTTAGTAATCGGTTTGAGTTTCCTGATCTAAATCCACTTCCTTTGTAATTCTTCCGCAAAAATGCGTACAAAAGTTACATTATACTATGATTACAAGTTATAAAATTGTAGATAAAGTTACAGTTTTCATTAATTAATAATGCTGATCAACGACGAGAAAGTTTTATCAGAATTATCTCGAAAATAACATCGTTATCGAATTAAAATTATGCATTACAAAAATCTGTTTAAGCTTTCAATCAATTATAAAAAATGATAATGTTTGTAGAATTCCTTGCTATAAAACTTTATTGTGCACATTAGGCCTTTATTATACAGGTTTTCACAGAGACTAAATAATAAATAGTTTTTTTTTTTTTAATTAGATCAATGAAACATTATGTGCTGCATAATGAACACGTGGTCTTCATTCACAACACTTCAGTCCGGGTGGCCATGTGGTGGTCTTTTTAACTTACCGTTAGAAAGATTCGGTTTTAGAGACTCAATGAACTGATGACATTATTTTTATGTTAAAGAAAAATATCGTTTATAATTAATTCTATAATAAATGACAGCATTATTATTAATGTTTAATATTTATATTTGTCTAAATACTAGAAATAAATTTTGTCATTAGTTAGCTGCTGAAAATATTCTTAAAATGTTTAATTTTAAAATTAAAAACAAAATTCAATGCAGTAAATGTGAAGCGATGTCAGAAATAATAAATTTTTAAATATTCTTTTTTTTAATGAGATTTTTAAAATATTAAAAAAAAAAACGAATGTAGTTAATTGACGATATAAGATAATATTATATCAAATATCAATTTTCTCTCTGAAATTTTGTTTTAATAACCTTTCATTTAATTAAATTTATTATCGATTTTGGTTCGTTTCTAAGTGTATAAGAAGTTTTCTTTTTGTAAATCTATAATTAAAAAAAATTGATTTTTTCCTCTATCTAGTATATATGTTAAAATTAACAAAACAGGAATGAACTGTTAAGGAGTTATACTTTCCTTTATAAATTTTAAACCCGATTATTAGAAACTATACTTGTTTAATTGTTGGAATATTCAAATTACGGCAAATAATCTTAGAACTGTTCATTTTTGTTTCATTTAAAACGCCCTCTTTCGCCAAAAATAAACACAACAAAATTTTCGTAAGTTTAAAAAAAAAAAGAGAATGTTTTATGATCATTATCATGCTGTTCACAAAATTAAAGTTTACAAATATTATCAATTTATTACCAAATTTAATATACTACATATAAAATTAGCAATTATAATAATTTTGTAATTTCAAATTTCTGTACTCTTTCGTGTGTTATCTAAAAAATTTAAATGCCCTAAGGCACAGCAAGATTAAATATTGATTATTTTATTGGAAAGTGAAGGATTTAAAAATGCTATTTTTCAAATATTATATTATTTATGTTAGCCATCGGTGTATAGAAATCTATGGTGTTAACTACTACCTGTTTTACTCCTTCAACATGGTAGTACCTAGTTTGTTTATGTTACTCTGAATTATAAGTTTTGGGATTGTTTTCTGATCAGCATTTCTTTCGGCGGTCTTTTTCTGATCAGCGCAGAGATATGGTACTGCTTTTGAATTGTTCCTTGAGAATTATAGATCCTTGGTGAGAACGACCTGAATTTAACCCTTTTTATATATTTTTAAAATATTAAATACAGTAATTGATTTTATAATTTTTAGATTTATTGATGACTTCGATTACTTTTCAACATTATTTAACAGGGCAAAAAACAATTATCTTAATTAAAAAATAGAATGATATTAAATTCCGAAAATGTATATTGTAATAAACTATAAAAATTATGATGTAAAGTCTATTAATATCTATTATGATAAATCTATAATTAATTATATAAAAGATTTAATTGGTATGTACTTTTAAATCGTCAAACCTTATTTTTATTAACGTTAAGTAATTTTTATTAAAAATTTAGTACGTTTTTTATAAACTTTTGCTTTTCATTAATGCATTACTTTATTGCGTTAATGAAAAGGGTACCAGATAAAACCGTTTTTATACTTAATTATTATTATTTTTAAAAAGTATAATTAAAATATTCATTAAAGATTTATAAACATTTGCATTTTATTTATTTATTTAATATTGTATTCTATACAACAATGCTTGTAGGCTCTCTAAATGATATTAAAGTCACTCTATGCTCCTATAGGAGCATAGAGTGACTTTAAATGATATGCCTTTGAACTGCCATCTGGTGATAGAATTATTTATTAATTGGTATGATTTACTACAAAAATTTTTATTTTAAGCCCTATTGTATTTATTTTTAATAACAACGAAAAAAATTATAATGTTTATATTCATTGATGTATTTATACAAGCACAACTAGTCTGAATATTAATTTAATGTTAATATATAATAATTAAGAATATAAAATGTTTTTTTAATCGGTAGTTTCCAATCATATTCTTAATGCTTAATACTAACTAGCAACTCATTTTATCATTGGCTTGGTTTGCAAGTGATCATCGATGGCAAGCTCTCAGCTTAGATCTGGACTGAATTCCGGATCTCTACCTTCAGATTTTTCAGTGATGTTCCATTTCGGACTTTGAACACTATCCAGTTGATCATAGATGCTGACTTGCTCGTGATAGGCTGGTAAAAATGGCCACTGTTAAATATTGATATATCCTTTGATTCTGAGATGAATTTACACTCTGAATGACCTGGGGTTAAAGTCTTGGGTCACACCCCCTTGGAAATATTTATCATGGAATCCGGGCCGGCCCGTCGATCCATTCATAGGGGTGAACAGCCTATGGAAAGGTTTGTTTCGCCCGTCACTTACATGTTAGTATTCTTACTGAGTGGAAAATGGTAATCTGTTGACTAAAAAAGCCAAACTCAATATTGTATATACAGTACATTTCATTCAGATTGCAAAATATTTAACGAGATATTGCTCCAAAATAAGTGAATATCTTCTTTCGTATCGAACTGATAATATTGAACCGATATTTTCAATAAATTCGAAGCATATTTTGTTGGAAATTCGAAAATATGTTAAATCGAATAATGGAAAGCGTCCCACGATCGATTCATCGATCTTCATTAACTTCTATTATTTAATATCTGATAAAAATGACAGAGCGATTTCAAATTCCATAGGGTGCATTTGTAAAAACAAAGGCAACAACCTTGCGTCATGTATGCAAGAGCTAACCTGAGAGGCTAATCTGTTATTTTGACTTAACCTGACTAGTGCCGTGCGATTTAGTATGATTGCAACCTGATTTACAATTGCAATGATTCAGTACCAGTTAGTTTTGTTTAAGCCGCCATATCCTGATCGGCTATTCATTATTTGGCGGCGGCCACTTATAGAGCCCACCATAGGCTGGTCAACAACTGGTGGGATCAACCGGAAGGTTGAAAGGGTTCCAGACCTCTCCTGAAAAACTAGAAGTATGGGATCCGGATCCTCTAAGATGGTAAGTGAATGCATTATCGCCCAACGATTCAGCTCCAGAGCAGGGTCGCATGATTTGGTCACGCGATCAATATGGTCGATGTCACAATGTTCTGCATATCCTCATAATGCTACGACATGACTTAAACAACTAATCTCGTTCGATAATATAGTTTTGGTCGCGATCCTGAGTCACACCAAACATTTTAACCTGGTCATTGCCTGATTTATTACAAACATGTCCAGAAAGGATCTCGCACATCTTTTATGTGGTCAATGAGCAGGCAGCTGATATAGTCCAATCTTGGACAGGTCTAAAAACATTTCAAATTCTCCAAATGGAAGTGTACATCTGACCAATCAATATAGTTCATTTCTTCGATTCTCTTTTCAAATAAAGTCTATTAAATATTTAACTATTCTAGAATATATTTTTATGTCACATCCGTTCTTGCCATAATTCTTAATGGATTATATGAATTTGATATATTTCATTTTGAAATAAATAATTCTGTTTTAAAAAAGTTTTTAAATATTACAAATAATTTAGAGAGAGGGCGCTTTAGATGTTGTCTTTCAAAATTGTGGATATGAATTGGGAAGTTTTGATCCAAAGATGACATCTTTATTAAAAGTATCAAGTGGATATTCATTAGTAGATTACGATTATAACTCTTCTGACGATGAAAGTTCAAATATTGGACAAGAAAATATGCTAAAGACTAAAGATGAAAATTCTAAAAGGTATTGCGCTTTATTTATAATGATACAAATCAATTTGTACTGTTTTGTTTATTAAAATATATAATATTACTATAGCTTGTTTTAGCAAATATAGATATGATCTTTATTTCCAATTCTAATATATTCATTAGGAAGTTGTAATATTTTAAGCTATTAGAAAGAAAATACATTTAAGACAAATGGTCATAAAATAACGTTACAAAACATAATGCAGATTTTGCCATGTTTACTCCTGATAAAAGTTTGTATATTTTCGATCCACATAGTACTGTACTCCATAAATTATCATTTTCAGCTATATTTAAAATACAAGCCGGTTATACAAGTGTGTTTATAATTGAAAGATGAGAATAGTTCAGCAGAAAAGAAGTTGCAAATTATATATTTACAAAAAAATACTGTGCATTTTAAAAAAATTATTGTTTCTACATTCTTTTTATTGACTGTTTCTACAAACATTTTGCTTTGAATTAGTATTTTTTATACTAAAAAATAAGTTTACAAATTATTAATAGCAATATTATATTTCAAAATAGCATTACTATTAGTTTTTCCTTTTGCAAGAAAGTATCTTATGAAAATAAATAGTGTATTTTCATTAATTTTATTTTTCTAAATATAATTTTTTTTTATAAATCACAGTACTGTACAATATATATTTTTAAACATGGAAAGAACAATTTTATATACTTTTTATTTATTTAGCTAATTCTGAATATACTTTATTGATTGTTAATAATTATATTCATCAGTTATAAACTTAATAATCAAATATATCATAGGAATTATACATACTGAATGAAAATTTTTAACTTCAATAATTCTTATTCTTGATCATAAAATTACAAAAATATTTCAATAAACATTCTTTAATCACTATCAAAATGTAGCCTCTGTCATAGGTTTTTTTGCACCACCATATAAAATAAAACCTTAAATGTCTTGTATTCACATAGTGTCAATTTTATTCTATAAAATTTTTTACGCTAATTTAAAACATATTGATTAAACAGAATTAATAGTACTGTATCTAGCTAAAATTTATAAAAAATTTTATAGAATAAAATTGACACTATGCTAATTTAAAACATATTGATTAAACAGAATTAATAGTACTGTATCTAGCTAAAATTTATAATTTTCAAACAATATCTAATGCTGTTTCTGTACAACAGCAACCCAAACTATTTTGGTATGGTTTCCATATATACCGGTACTCTCTTTTTACCTCTGTTTTGATTTTGTGAAATTCAGTAGCTAAATGCATCACTTCAAAAAACAGTACAATAATAAGTTCATAATTTAATCAAAATTAGAGTTTATTGCAACAGTTAAAAATGTAATAGTTTAAATCAAATTTGATAATTTTTTTTAATTGTATGTCAATATATTGACATAAACTGATTTATAATTTTTTCATATTTTTATACATACAAGATCTAAAATTGCCTATATTAGCTTATCATATAACAGTTTGGAAATCTTTGTTGCTTTTATACACAACCATAGTCTTATCTATTGTACTATATATGTGTATACTATACGGAACTACTATTATATGCCTCATTAATAAAGAACAAAAAACTATTAGTCTATTACAAGAAAATAGTTTATTATAATTTATCATTTGATCATACCTAATAATAAATAAGAGCCAAAAATTTTAAATTTTATGATCCTGTGTGTGAAATATTTTTATTTCAATATACATATACAGAATCTATATATTTTTACAGCTATTTTATTTATTTTCTTTGGATTCTTCAGCATCATTTGAATTTACAGTGATTTCGACTGAAGATTTGCTTCGGTTTTGTAACGTCCGTATACATGGATATGGCAAAAGTTGTTTGCGTATTTCTTCATATCCAACTTTTCCACAAGTCAAAAATAATTTCAATGCTTTATTTATAGTATCATCAGACCACGTGATTCCTTGCATTGATTCCGTTGCAAAGAAACGCATTTGGTCTGAATTAAATACTTTTCTCATATTATTTTCGTACACTTTTAGTTTTTCTTCCAAAATATTTACTTTATTAGCAGAATCTTGTAATTTTATTCTTAATTCATTAATTATTTCTAGTAATTTTTCATTGGATTCTTCAATCAGCTCATTTTCACACCCAAGTTTTTTGTTCTTAAATTTTTTAATTGTGTGATTGGCTTCACCTATGTCAACATTTTCATCTAGAAAAAAGTTACAAAAATATTTTTTGTTCATTTAAAATATATCACACAAAAAAATTATAACGTTCATTTAAAAATATTTATTTATAAATAAATCAAAAAGAGAAGAAAATATATTTATAACTTTTTTTTAAAATTTCAGATAATATTTAGAGAGCATTTAAAAAGTATTTATCTTTTTAAGTTTCTGTAGAAATTTATCCTAACCTGTTCGGTATCTTTTTTTAATGGGTTTTGGAAGTTGACATATTTTAATGGATCTTGAAGCCTGGTTTCTGTTCTTATAGGATTTTGGTGATTTTAAAGGTTTTTTTGATTTTGATGCTTTTTTACTGCGGAATATGGTTGGGACAGCATTCCATTTTAGAGGCCTTTTCTCATCTACTCTGTTGGTCTCAAATTGATTTTCAGTAAAATGTTCCTATATTATAAGTTTTAATTAAGATAAAGACTGAACTGGTAAATTCACCTCATCAGTTTAAATATACTAAATGGATTTATTTTTAAAATTTTTAGTCCATAATTTTGACAGCGTATATTATATAATTTGCATATTGTATAAGATGTAAATATTTACCTCACAAACATATGCTCTTTCGGGTAAATTAGATCTACCAATATTTTCTTTCCATTTTTCCCGCCTTTCTTCGTTTTTACTTCCCTGAGGTATTAAAAATAGTCTATACCCAGCTTCGAATCTATTTGAACAGCCTAATGCACAACAACACGGCATGATTTTTAATCATATGAATAAATAATCCGTCTAAGTTTTTGCAACTTAAAATAATCCAAGAAAATAAATATAAAATAACGAAATGAAGTTTTATTCAGACATACAGCACAGTTGTACAGGAGTAAATATGGCGAATGCTGATTAGATCACGATCTGGTGCGTAAAGGAACAGTAGTGCCATCTGATGAGAAAACTTGGAATCAAATAAATATTGAACGGCTACTTACAAAATAAATTTTATTCTATTTTCAGTTTTAAGAATTTTCTCTGAACTCTAATTATACCAAAAAACTAAAGAATATAAAGTAAAAATTTATTTTACTTCTAAACATTAGGCGCGTCGCATCTAATCCTACGTTGCGTGGCGCCATCTCTCGGATATGCTTCGACTCGAAGTCTACAGCTTCCAACATTAGATGCTTCAACGCGCTATAAATAAATGAATATATAACTTCCATCAAGACCGGTACTTGAAAGTATAAATACATAGCGCCGTACTTACCCTTCTCGGGCCTGAGATACTATTAAGTTGCGGGCCTTCAACCAGAGTAAGAATTTAAAAATATGCATATACTAACTATAAGGTACATTCCCCCTCATTTCTTGCCGTCTTACTATATAAATAAAATTTTTAGGGACCCGAATAAAGTATTGCTTAAAGGTAATGGAGAGATATACTGTACTAAATTTTATATTTAAAAAAAAAAATTGTTGCCCTCGGTTGATACCTGCAAGAAAAATACTCTGAGTCGTGGTATATTGTCAATTTGAGCTCAATGAAAGTAAAAATTGTTTCAGTTTTTATTTAAATAATCTTAATTTGATCTTAATATTCATTTTTTGTAAGTTTTTTTGAAATAAAATTGAAAAAAAAAGTAAGTTGAAGATTTCGAAAGTTCTTGAAAACTTTTCGCCAAATTTGCTTCAGGTCGGCGCTACGAGCGCTGTGCATAAATACCGCTTTAGTAATTTTTTTAATAATATATAATTTAAGAGCAGAGAATATGAATTAAATCATGTTTTAATTTTATTTATTATCGTCAGCTAGAGAAACTGGCATTTAGTTTGATTGTTAAAAGAGAATTAGATTGTTTGGGTTTGAAAATTGGTTTATTTAGAGAATATAATTATTATAGAAATTAAAAATCATTAAATTAGTTTCATCATATATTTTTTTTTTTTTTTAAACTTTAAAATACAAAAAGCAATCAAATTTATAAAACAATTTTCTGAAAAATATTAAATCGATTTCAGTTAAATTGCCTGACATCATCAGATGCGTGGGATTGGGAAAATCGAGTTTTAAAGTGTTTTGATTCCCATAAATAGTGTATTTGTTGAGGTGAAAAATATTCTTATATCACTTCACTGAACAATAGTCGATGCTTCGGGTGAATCCTGTCACTGTTCTGTAATTTTCTAATCTCCCAACCTTTCCTTGTTTTGGCTAAACGTGGTGATAAATAATATTGCTTTGCTTTATTCATTATTTCTGAATAACTTCAACGCATTTATCTTATGTCTTTATTGCATCCGTTGCAGCGGCTTTAATCTCCGTTTTATCCCGAAATCTTTATCTTTTCAGTAGATTTTTTTAGTATTGGAAACAAGTAAAAATCACAAGGATCAGGAGAATACACTGGATGTTTGAAAACAGCCACGGAATGTTCATCTAGGTACTGGGTAATTAATTGAGCAAAATTCGCAGAAGCATCATCATGCAGTAATATCTAGTCGTTTCTTTGAAATTCTAATATTTTCCTCCTAATTGCATTTCTTAAACAATGCAAAATATCCAAATATACAGTTTTATTAATGAATAGCACACTCAAAGATGAATTCGTGATGAATAATTCCCTTTTTATCAAAAAAGATTGATGGCCAAACAGATCAGTAATCATCGTCGATGCGTTGTGTGCCCGTCTTTAAATCGCTTGTACCATTCAAATGTATGACTTCGTGACAAGATTTAATTTCCATATGTTTCACAAAGCATGTTAAAAGTCTCCACAGGTTTATCCGCATTAATTGCAGCTTTTTGTTCAAATAATAACATGTTTGCAATGCAACATTATGTAAAAGCTGATGTTATTTTTTTAGCATGTGCAGCAAAACAACAACTGATCTCCTATTGCTGTCTAAAGAAAGAATTTCTTAATTGTATAGGTTTTCAAATTTTAACTTTCTGCTCAAATTTTGCATTTTTGATATTTTAAAAAATAAAAATTCTAGAACTTTGATCCTATCTTGTATATTACTTCTGTGTGTGCATTTTTATTTCTTTCTTAAAAGATAGTTCAAATGATGACTATGGTATCAATTCAGATTTATGAATGATGTTTGAAGTTTAAAGAATTTCTTATATGTGAATGAAAATACTACACGGTAAAATAAATTTTTAAATTTTCATAATTTATTTAATTTTTTTTGAAGAGCTGAATCAGATTTGTTGAATTCACAATAGTGGTGTTATTAAAACAATGTTGTTAACTGAATGTTTAAAATACATCAGAGAGAAAATAATGTAAAACTGAAGAAATCTTCCTATTTATTAACTTGGTTTCTTTGATTAGCATCATTCTTAAATGATGCTAATCAAAGAAAAAATTCTTTAAATATTAAAAAATTTATGGATAGGCATATTAATTGCCACTACAATAAACAATTTGTCTACATCATAAATTTTTAAAGTAATGTCTAGTGAAAAAAAAACTTATTAGCTTGGTTCTATAACTAATTGGGGAAAAAAAAACTGAAAAACAAAATGTTAAGAATTATACAATATTATGCAAATCATTATTGAAATCCTCGAAAAATATATAGTGACTCCCATACAATGCAGAGATACGTTCTGCATTATAGGAAATTTTATTATAAGAGACATGCATTATGAGACGATTTTATGCAAATTTAAACTTGTCCCTTAATTCCAGTAGTGATCACATATTGCTAATGAGATATGCATTAGTTTCAAATATGATTTTATTATATGCAGAATGTTAACTTGTTTTAAAGAAGACTTCTTTTATTAAAAAAGAATCTTCTTTTAATAAAGGAAAAACAAAACAGAATTTATTACATTTTAAAAAAAATTATATACAACTAAAAACCCCGTATAACATGGACAACCAAAAACACGGATTCGTATAACCCAATGAAAAAGTTATCATGAAACGAAATAATCATCATTTGGCTTTTTATATGATTACAACTAACGGATATTTTAAGCAATGGGTAAGTAATGTTAAAAAAAATTTATCTTATGCATTATCTGGGACTATAGAAATTTATAGCATTCTATGAGTACTAGTTGCAATTTTTTTGTTGCGTTATAAGAGAGTGCATTATATGAGAATTTACTGTATATTATTTTGAGTACTATACTGTATCTTGTAAGAAAAGGAAACTGTTTGTTACTTTCAAAAAATAAGAGTTATTTTACAATTAGAAATTATTTTACATTAAAAATTATTCTGAGTTATTGAAATAATTATGAAATTTTAATAAAAATGACTGACAATTTTCATTAGTGAGCAAGACAAGCAAATTTTTAGATTTGTGAATAATACAAAATCTTATTTTCATGTCTGAATGGATTAAGTTGGATTAAAATAGATGGATTATGTTACCAAATCATTATAACTTTTTATTGTATTCTTGGAATGTATGGATATTAGATGTATTTATAATGATTTTATTTTTTTAATGTATTAAACTAGCCCATTACCAATTCCTTCATCTGTAATAAAAATGTTTGGAAATATCCCTGAAGAAAATAAGGAAGATGACAAAATGCAGCATAGAGGAAGAATAAGATCTTTTCCTCATGAACGTGGTGTTTGGGCAACATATTTTTTTATTAAGTGTAAGAATAGTTTTATAATTAATTAATTTTATTCTTTTTATATGTAAATTTAACTTTATTCTATACTGATAAATGTTTTTATATTAATATTTAAAATAGATGAATATCCACCACACATCAATATGATAGAAGACATGCTTAAAGTTATAGAAAGAAATGGAATAAAAATGAACATATTATCAAATTTACATATCAGTTTATCAAGAACGTTAAAACTTAGGCACCACTGGATTCAACCTTTAATTGACTCACTGAAAACAAAACTTGTAAACACCTTCAGGTATTGAATCATTTTATATAATTAAAAAAAATTTCCTTTAAATTAGCAAAAAGTAAAAATAAAGAATTATAAAATATATTTTAACTTAAAAACTCAATCTTTTTAATTAAACAATATCAAACTTAATTGATATTTTTACTACATTTTTATTATTAGTTAGGTTTCATGTGATCAAAATGGGATAAAATCATGTTTGTGAGTATAGAAATTCTCCCATTGGATCTTGCTTTTATTCAGTTCTTCTATCAGATTATGAAATATTTGTAAGTCTTGTGGGTTTTTTCAATGATACATGTTTAGCATAATGGTTTATAGAAAATAATAGCTTGTTCAATGTAAAATATATTTTCTTGCAGGCATATTTAAGTGAAATTATATTGTAGAATAGGGCTGTCCAATTATAATGAGCCCGAGGGCTGCAGCCGTGTTTTTAAAAATTATATTTATAAAATTATTCTGAGTTATTGAAATAATTATGAAATTTTAATAAAAATGACTGACAATTTATATGATTCATACAATTGCATACGTACAATTCATTCTTAATTTTTCTTGGCACACCATCAAAGGTTTGGAGGCACACTAGTTGAGAACCACTGCTCTAAGCAATGGTACATGAAATAACTGTCCAATGAAAGCAAAAGCAATTTTTATATCAATCTAATATTGGCATATATACTCATAATATGGGTATCTGTAATGCTTATTATATTTGTCAATAGATTTTTGCAACTATATAAAACTGTTTGCAATCATAAAATAATGATTGCACATTACTCCAGAAGTGTAAATTTCTGATATAATATATTTTTCATCTATAAATAAATTTGAACAATGACAATATTTTATTGTTTTATTCAAAATAAAACAATAAAATATTGTCTAATCAATATATATTTAAATATGTGAATTACAGGGAAAACTGACTTCACAACCACCTGTATAAGAAGACCACCTGACGTGACAACCACAATTTTATGGGAACCAAATTTTTTCCTATAGAAATAATGCTATTTGACCCTCCATAAGACGACCACCTCTCTAACACAACCATGCCCATGATTTTTATAGATCAAACGTAAAATGACTGTCTATGACAACCATAATTTTTTAACATCACTACTAATTCACTATCTTTACGCTTACATTAGTACCATTTTCTTTTAAACTTAAATTTTATTTAAGCCAAACTATTACAATTGAAAAATTGCACCGTGCAAATTTTTCCCCATCATTCATATCACAAGAATGATGTAGAGTGCTGGAATAACAAAATCATGGTGTCATTTTTACTTTAATGTGATGTCTTTTTAATATGCATGTTCCTTAGATTTGTATCTATGATATGATAATTAAATTTTGTATTAAAAACATTAAAAATCAAAACTCGAAAGCCTATGGCAAGTGATATAGGGAAAACAGGGAAAGTGAAAACAATCAGCCACCGGATCCGGATGTTTGTGTTCTACGCAAGCGTATTAATCAAATGTAATCTCATATACGTATGATGCTATCACTGCACTTTGGATGTTGAAACATGGCTAAACCATGGGCTAAATGGAAAGTTAATGCCTTAAATTTAGAACAGCGAATAAAAATGATTGAAGACAGTAAGAAAGGTCTTTCTGAACAAGCATTAGCAGAAAAATTTAACATGGAGAAAACACAGTTCCACAAAATATTGTCTCAAAAAGAAATTCTGACTAAATGGAAGAACAAGGGAAATTGCAACCATAAGCGAATGACACCCTGCAAGAAACATGTTGAAGAATTAAACTGGCATCAAGAATAGAAAATAATGAAAAAAAAATAATAATAATAATAATATTAATATAAATCTTATAGTAAATATATTATAATATAAATTTATAAATAAGTATCAATCTATATTATCGATCACTAATGGAATATAGCCATGCTGCTGATGCATTTTCTGATTGTTTTTCATTAATTAAATTGCCTTGTTTTTCTCTTTTTAATATTTCCAATGTTTCTACAATGTATTTATCATCTATTTTATCAATTTCTCTTATAATTTTTGTGTCTTCCCATTTAATTTCTATGTCCGACTCGTAAAATTTCTTCACAAACACAGTATGCAAATCCCCTTTCATGATATCTTTACAGTGTTCTTTTATTCTTTCTTCTAATGCTTTAGTAGTCACACCTATGTAAAATTCTTTTTTATGTATGGAACCATGATTTAGATAAAGAAGAATATTACATGGGTATGACTAATAGAGCATTAGAAGAAAGAATAAAATAACACTGTAACAATATCATGAAAAGAATAAAATAATTTACTGTAGCAATATCATGAAAAGAGATTTGCATACTGCATTGGCAAAAAAATTTTACAAGTCGGACATAAAAAATAAATGGGAAGACACAAAACTTATAAGAGAAATTGATATATGAATAATATAATGATATGAGAATAATATATGATAAATACATTGCAGAAACATTGGAAATATTAAAAAGAGAAAAACAAGGTAATTTAATTAATGAAAAACAATCAGAAAATGCATTGGCGGCATGGCTATATGCTATTAATGATCGATAATATAGACTGATACTTATTTATAAATTTATATTATAAAATATAGGGAAATTGCAACCATAAGCGAATGACACCCTGCAAGAAACATGTTGAAGAATTAAACTGGCATCAAGAATAGAAAATAATGAAAAATTGTTGTCTGAATTAAATGACATCGAACACTACTTTATCATAGAAATTATAAAAAATAAAAGTGGAATGAGACAAAGCACTATTGATAGTTTTTTCCATAGTAATTAAATATGTTGTGTTTTTGAATAAATGATAAATTGTTTTATAAATTGTAACGAAAACATACGTTTTGATTTTATTAAAGTGTAATAATTTTGTTTCATTTAAAAATGCGTATTCTATTAACCTGTAAAAGCCAACCATCTGTATAAATGACGAGTTTTGAGTGGAATGGGAGGTGGTTGTCTTATACAGGGTTCTACTGTATTTTGTATGTATTAGTTTTATTAAAATAACTATAATAATAAAATCCATACTTAGAAAATTTTTAACAAATTGAATTAAAAATATTATTAGCAACTTGAAAATTGATTTTATTTTTGCAAATAATGTAGCAAACTGAAGTTTCTGAGAATTACATAAATTTAAGACAATACTTGATGAAAATTTTATAATTTTTAATTAATAAATATAGCCATAATAATTAGCATTATTACGGCTATATTTATCAAGTAATCTTCAAATTTAAGCCATATTAGGCTTAAATTTGAAGATTACTTGACATTTAATGACTTTTTAATTCAGAGTCAAATAGCAAGAAATAGACTAAATAGGTAATAATTATCATAAAATATTGTATTATAATATACATAAGTATATTTATATTAATGCTTTTGGAATGTTTCAATATCAATAACTAAAATGGCAGTGACTTTCTGGTACTCAAAAATGATGGGAAATTTTTACATTAGAATTAATGAGAAAGAGTTTCTGATTTAGGAATATTCACTTAATGAACAGTTCATAAGGTCTCAGTTACTTTTGAGTATCTATACTATTAGACTTTAAAAATCTTTTTCTATAAAATGATTTTTAAATGAATTTAGTTAAAAAATACTAAATCACTGGAATGAAACTGCCATTTTTCTCATAATGTTTCATATTACACACATTTTTCTGAAACATAATCTTGTAAAGCAGGGGTGGCCAACCTGTGGTGCTTGTGCCAAAAGTGGCACATTGTATGATTAGAAGTGGTGCACTGAACCCCAGAGAAAAATTAAAATTTCTTATGTAATTTACCTATATATATTATAAATCTGAAATGTTTGCGTGGGCATGTTTACTTATAATGCAAGAACGGCTAAATGGATTTTTATGAAAACTTTTGTTTTTTAGCGGATTTATGCAGGAAGGTTTAAAGACAGATATTGTGTATTAAAAACTGATTTCATATATTTTAATTGGCATTAATTACTTGATATAAAATCCAAGATGGAAGATTAACGCTATTTGAGCAACCTCATTGAGTTACAGTGGCCATGTGACATGTTAACTGGCTGATATCATAGGATTACTATGATCGTGTCTTTGGTAACTGAGTAGTCTCATTGGATCATAATAACCATGTGGTTGTTGCACGTGACCCCAATGAGACTTCACAGTTACTAAATTAATGGCGGATATCAAGAACTGTGCTATATATTATTTCGTTTAACTATTGAACTTCAGATTTCATATTAAAAGATTTAAAAAAAAAAACTTTAAATCTTTCTCCAATTTTCTATTGATTATAGCTTACATTACCTTATTTAGCTGTAATATGCTTAAGTTAAAATTTGATTAGGCTTAGTGACCACATGGTAATGTGTGTTATTAGAGATATCTCATCTATATATATGTCTATACATATAAATCTAAGTGTTAAATATATCCATATTATCATATTTTAAAAAGGCTGAAAAGAGTATAAGTTTTTATGGCTCTTAAGTAAAAAATGAAAAAATTGACACATGAACTATAAAAGGTTGGCCAGCCCTGTTGTAAAGGAATTCTTTTAATAATCATTCTGTATATCTTTACATATCAAATAATTAATATTTCATAATTAATTGTTTGACATTCATTATTTCAGATATTTCAACTGAGGAAGGCTACGTGGATAGCCGAAAACGTTTTTGAATAAACAATTTATCTTACTTATTTGGCTTATTGTTTACTTTTATAAAAATATTCTAATATATCATCAAAATTTTGGAGCTGGTAACAAATTAGAAATATCAGATCTTTTTTGAGTGCATAAATAAAAGACTAGAAATTAGTAAATGCAAATTTATATTATAAGTTACACAGTAAACATAAAAAATAAAGATTCAAATTAAAAAAATAATGTTTCATGTAGTATTTAATATATGTCTTACTTAAAAAACTTTTCATATTTTATTATTACGAACAAAAATAATAAATATCAATGAAGAATTTTATTGCTTATTTAATAATGGAAATCAGAAAATATATTCTTATACCTTAAAATCAAATGTTGGCCTATTTTTATTTCTAATTTTCTGTTATTAGGTATATTAAAACGATAAATATTGCTGTTTATTGTTTCTTGCATTACATTTTCTAATGTAAACTTGGTATATTCTTCTTGATGAAGCACTTTTTCCTATTAAATTGAATTTATAATATTTTAATTTATTAAATTTAAAAAATTATTTTGTTGATCTATTTTGAAATCAAATTAAATCAACAGATTAAATAACTATCATAATAATTTAATCAATGGATTAAATTATTATGGTAGTTATTTGTTAGTAATTAATTAATATTATAGTTATTTGATGAAAATTTTATAATTTTTAATTAATCAATTAATTAATTAATAAAAAATACTTTTATTTATTTATTAATAAATAATTAATAAATAAAATATTTATTGGCTATAAATAAAAATACTTTAATTGTTAGTTTGATTTAGAACATTATAAATAAAATACTTTATTTGTTGACTTGATTTGAAACATTAAGCATGCAGAGTTAATACGGCATTCTGAATATAAGTATTCCAGCAAAATGAGTGTTCATGCTTAAGCATTAGCAAGGGCACAGTCCTCGCTTCACTCACAATTATTATATACAGCATTTTAATCGGTAAAGATTTACCTTCCTGTGCGATAGCTACAATTTACCTATATAGCAGGATTTCTTAACGAATATATACACGCATTCCCCGGACCACGACATAGAGATGACTTAAACACCAACCTATGCTGTATATATTCCTTAAGAAATCCTGCTATATAGACAAATTGTAGCCATCACACACGAAAGGTAAATCTTTACCTTTTAATCATTCAACAGAATCAACGTATGTTACGAACAGTAACAATACAATCACAATATAATCCAATTGGTGAATGGTTGTACTCAAATTCAGTAGATTCTTACTAAAATCTAACTATTGAAACTTAATACATTTAGTTTAATATTTATGTTTCAATAAATTTTTTATATTAATTACCATGTAAATTAGCATCATTTACATGGGAAATTCTCGAATATTTTACAATTACAATGACGGAAAACAACAAATTTATTTTATTTCATTAATAGTATTTTAATATAAATATTAAAACTGTACAAATAGTATTTACTATATTATTATATTTTTCCTTATTCAACTGCTTATCTTTTTGAAAATAATTAGCACAATCTTTCTTCCAAATTTTCATTTCTTGTTCGTAAATATCAAAGACACAGAGAGAACAGCCCGATCCACAGCAATCAGAAGGGGAAGGTTCATTTGGCTTTAATCTCAGTAATTCTTCAGGAAAATCATCATCAATACTAACGAAAAGATGATACAACTTTAATTAAATTCACGAGAAAATACTAAAACTTTATATTCATTTTTATTACAACTTTTTAAGTAATTATTATATATTTTTTACCAAATTTTTAAATGAAACAGCATTATTTTTACTTACAAATCCGATGCAGACATCTCTGGAATTTGATTTACTTATAGTCACCGCCACATAAGTTGGCCGATCTTTTTGACATGCGCAGTAAGTCTTCTCATCAATATGCTTTGTCTGGATTTTACCCATGATGCACTTGTTCTATGGAACAAAATAAATATGTACACTGCCAACATTAAGAAAACTATCGTAACAAACTTTTAGCACTATGGCAGGAGATAAACAAATGTAAATAATTCACTCAACAAGTTTAAAGTAAAGAAGCGCTTTCGATTTATTAAAATCCTCTTCAGCTTCGATAAATAGAACAACAAATTCTTACAGAACGCACATACAAATTGAAATTTGGTTACTATGGTAACATATCAGAAATTACAATAAAATTATTAATTTATACATAAAATAATGAATATAAATAAGCAACAAAAATAAAATAAATAATATTGACATAAGTAATTAAAAAATAAATAATATATAACGTATAAATACGAAAACAACGTTTCGATAACCAAAGCGGATATTTCATGGAATAACTAAGCGATTTACTTCCCGTTAACGTCTATTGGCTGGCGTTAGAAATGACGTCTGTTAAACTTTATTTTTCTTGGTGTTTTATCTGGAAATAAATAGAGATTCAAATATATTTTCCTAGAATGATATAAGTCAATTAATTATTCTGTTATTTCTTTATTTGTTGTACTTTTAAAGAACCAAATGATAAAGCAATTATAAGCCCTTAATATTTAAGAACCAAAAACTTAATTATACAGGGTGAAGAAAAACTTCATCATAAAATTTTGTGTACTGATAGAGGGCCTTGAAACAAGTTGAAAATGTCTAATGAACATATGGTCTAAATGGCACTGTTTTTGAGTTATAACTCTTTAAAGCTAGCCAATCACAATACAAAGCAGCACATTGTGTCGCTCTCCTACTTACTGCAAGGTAATAAGAAGAAAGCAATGCAATGCAATGCGTTGTAGCAACATGATGTTTTGTAAGGCATCTAGAATATGAAAGCTATATATATATATATTATATACAACAAATTTGTAATAATTTTTTTTATAAATAAAAATTTGTAATCATTGTTATGGATTAATCATTTTTAATTAAAAATGTCATTTAATAGATTTTTCATAATAAAAATGATAATTTATTGTTTTTGTTTTTGAGATGTATTTTGTTTTCTGAAGAATATTCTATCACAAGATTTGCAAAGTATGTTTGAAGAATCACACTAAGAATTTGATTACAATAACCAACATGATAAGGATTATATCTGTTAGATACAGACTAACTACTAAATAATTTGTACAGTATATGAATTATTATTGATATCATGTATTTAAATCAATTAAATTGTTGTTAAACTTTATTTTTCTTGGTGTTTTATCTGGAAATAGAGATTCAAATATATTTTCCTAGAATGATATAAGTCAATTAATTATTCTGTTATTTCTTTATTTGTTGTACTTTTAAAGAACCAAATGATAAAGCAATTATAAGCCCTTAATATTTAAGAACCAAAAACTTAATTATACAGGGTGAAGAAAAACTTCATCATAAAATTTTGTGTACTGATAGAGGGCCTTGAAACAACTTGAAAATGTCTAACGAACATATGGTCTAAATGGCACTGTTTTTGAGTTATAATCCTTTAAAGCTAGCCAATCACCATACAAAGCAGCACATTGTGTCGCTCTCCTACTTACTGCAGGGTAATAAGAAGAAAGCAATGCAATGCAATGCGTTGTAGCAACATGATGTGTCATGATGTTTTGTAAGCTCGATTGTGATTAGCTAGCTTTAAAAGGACATAACTTGAAAATGGTGCAATTTAGACCAGCGGTTGGCAACCGGTTGTCTGTAGCTTAATTTTAATGGTCCACAAAGAAAATCAGATATCTAAATTTGCTGGGTTGTTTTGTAAGCTCGATTGTGATTAGCTAGCTTTAAAGGGACATAACTTGAAAATGGTGCGATTTAGACCAGTGGTTGGCAACTGGTGGTCTGTAGCTTAATTTTAATGGTCCACAAAGAAAATCAGATATCTAAATTTGCTGGGTTCATTTAGTAAAATAATAAAATTTAATAAATAAATATATATGTATATCATACTCAATGCTTGTAAATAATTCATACCTTAAAAATTATGTCAGTGGTCCACGAAATTTTAAATTGCGTATTTAGTGGTCCACAATATCTGAAAGGTTGCCGACTGCTGATTTAGATCATATATTCATTAGACATTTTCGATTTGTTTCAAGGCCCCTATCAATACACAAAATTTTTTGACGAAGTTTTTCTTCACTCTGTACATCTTAATGTTTAATAACTTCTAACTATATTTATAATATAGTATTTTGCAAATATACTTTTTGTTAATGGTTTAAACTTATTTTAATAAGATAATGTTTGAATACAATTTGTTCTCTATTCAAATTGAATAGAAGCATTATCCTTTATTCTAATATGTTTGAACAGAGCTTCATTTGTTTGATATATTTTGGCTATTCTCTAATAACAGAATAAGTTTTTTTTTGTAAAATCAGTTTTATTTAAAAATTGTACTAATACAAATTTAACAGAATGAAATTAAGCCGAATATAGTATATTTATGTGAAATATTTTAATTTGAATTTTGCATTAAACATATGCTTTGTTTTTATATAAATCATTAGGGAGATAGGCTATAGTAAACAGGTATCATTAGAATTGAATTTACCAGCAAGACATGTATTTCATAATCTGATAGAGAAATACAACACTGGGTCTTAATAAAAATATTTAAAATTAAAATGTTATTTATTTATTATATTTGGTATACTTTGATTTATAATGATTTCTTACAGTTTCAAATTATTCCTGAAATCTGTTGAAGTGTATACTAATGAAGAAAATACTAGGTAATAATTTAAAATTCTTTATTAAAATCATAAAACTAGGTAATATGGTAATATCTAGAATATTAATTCCCTTTTAAATTTTTTAATTTACAAATAGAACATTTCTAGCATTAAAAGTTCACAGCGGTATTAATGAAATGATTAAAATTGTTCAGAAAATTGATAAATGCCTCGAAGATTATAAACTTCTTCCATTTTATCAGGTATTGCTTTTTATTATCTTATTGAAATAAAAATAATATCTATAATAAAGATGAAAGCTATAACAATATAACTAATTATTTCAATTTTATCAAATATATTTAGCTATCTGGAAGTCAATTCACCAATTTTATATGCTTCTGATATTTTAATGAAAAGAATAAAATATAAAGGCTATATTATATGTTTAATGCTCTTTGATTTTTGATCATCAAAAATGCAAACTTTGCAATAGAAATATTTAACTGCATTAATGATAATCTGGCAAAATTAATTACCAACCAAATAAATCTTCTAGATTAGCACCCATATCAATTGATGCAATATACTTATAATCCACATGGAACTGAAAGTTATGTGGTATGTATTTTAACTGCATTAATGATAATCTGGCAAAATTAATTACCAACCGAATAAATCTTCTAGATTAGCACCCGTATCAATTGATGCAATATACTTATAATCCACATGGAACTGAAAGTTATGTGGTATGTATTGATAATTCTGCTAATGAACGATAAAGTCATTGACTCATTCTTCTTTACTGAAAAAATGCTAATATGCAATGTTTATTTTGATATGGCATTTTTATCTGATCTCAGATTGAACATTTTCAACCCAACATATCTTTCAGCAAGAAGGTTCAGTGCTACATTGGAGTTTATGGAGAATCTTTCTGGGCAATAGTTTCCCATGCCATGGTTTGACATGTCAAACCAACATCTTGGTTTGGTTTTGACTATTTTTGCTAGCTGATATAGCTGACTGATTTTTTTATATTTTTTTCTGGAATTATATAAAATGCAATATAAGAACTGGTTTTAGAGATATTGAGAGATCAGATATTGATGCACTTAACAGAAGGACCACTAATAGTTTTATAAAATACCTGGCAAGAATTCTATTTGTTGCTCATAAAATTCCATATGGCTGCTCATATTGAAATTTATGAATGAATTTTGTAAGTTTAATCATTTCAGCCATCAAATATTATGCATGCATGAATTAAGTGAGTTGGCTTAGGAGCATTATATTAGCAATAATTCTGTATATAATTTAATTTATATTACTGTACTGGTTTCCTTGTTTTCCAAATTACATTTTAACATATATCTGTTTTTTTTTTTTATATACAAATATAATTTTTGCTTTTATGAAGAAATAAGTTTAATAATTGGTTGATCCACTATAATTTTTTAAATCAATGATTAAATCTTGTTCTGTACAATAATAGATAATCTGTAATTCATATTTTAATAAATTTTTCTTATAAACCAGACCCTCAAATTGTTTCATAAAAAAATAGATAATCTCTAATTCATATTTTAATAAATTTTTCTTATAAACCAGACCCTCAAATTGTTTCATAAAAAATTCCGTTATTTGGATGTTCTATTCCAAATTTATCAATATGAATAACTTTGATATACAGCAGCAAATTTGACATGAAAATATATCATTCATTTAATATAATTTTGAATATAAACTGCTGCTTAGAATAGTCAAAATAAATAAATTACAGGTTATATATCATTTTTCAAAATATTTTGGTAATTATGATAAGGCTATTTAATTTTATTAAATAATAATTATACAAAATTTAATATAACAACATTTTTCTATCTGTATTCAAATTTGAATAATGATGATAATTTTATATAACTTAGACATCTAAGTTGATTAAATAATTATGATTAATTCTATTATATTTTTATTTGTTGAAATAAATTTTGTCGTTTTTTTTTAAATTTATTTTCCAGAAAATAAAATTTATTTTTTTCAAATAATTTATTAAAAGCAAAGTTTTTTAAAACTTAGATTTAAGACTTAATATTTAAGATTTTAATATTTGAAGGAAATTTTATAATTTTTAATAAAGACAAGAGAGTTTATAATTATAAAAACACACCTACCAAGTTCTGCTGCTTCTAGGAATACAGTGGGTGATCGGATAATGAACAAATCGGATAACGAACACTTTTTTGAAAGATTTTTATGTTCGGTTAATGAACACATGTTCAGATAACGAACACCTCACAGAACTAACTGTGGGACCCATGGACTGATGGAAAAACAGGTCAGCTGGAAGAATAATACGGCTGCGTGGTAAAGCTGTGGCTTACCATTCTGGAGGATCCGGTGGTCCCTCTAATTTTTCTGAAGGGATCCGGGCCCGGCCTGTTAAAACCCATCCTTCAATCTTCCGGTTGACCCCATCATGGCGAGCCTGGCCTGTTAAAACCCATCCTTCAATCTTCCGGTTGACCCCATCACGGGTGTTGGGCAGCCTGTGATGATGGCGGCTCTATAAGTGGCTGCCGCCAGATAAAAATATTCCATGAGGATATTTTGGCTTAACTAACCTAATGAATGACAGGTTTAGGCCTTGCACGTTCGTGGACTTATGGGCAAGGATGGAAGAACAGTAGTTTTTTCTGAATAAAATAAACTCGGAGACGATGAAAAACAAATCAAAGATTTATTGAAGAAGGTAAGAGAGAGATTTTACAATTTTTTGGTCTTAGAATGGCACCCATACCAGGTTGAGGTCAATAGGCTTGGGGATCTGTATACCACGACAATGCTATTAATCACTTCCGAAAAATCCTGAAGGAGAAAGAAAAGCAATCGAAATTGGACAGATTCTTTATTGGAAAATGAACATATAGATCAAAATGCAAGACTATGTATGTATATATTATTGTTATTACATATAAATAAACAAATAAAAAATTATATAATATCTTACCAAGGTTTTTTTTGGTCTCCAGATTGAATTAATCAAATTCCCATAAAATCCTATGGTAAATCGATGATCGGTTTAATGAACAATTCGGATAATGAATATTGTCTTGGAACGGATTATGTTCGTTAACTGATAACCCACTGTACAAGGAATCACAAGCACTTAATAAAATAGTGTATTTTTTCTGCTTTATCAGATATATACTACATATACTAATAATAACCTCCGGTAATGGGTTTTTTGGCAATAGAAAACGGCCATTTTCTATGGCCAAAAAACGTTACCGGAATTATTATTAGTATATGTAGTATGTATCTAATAAAGCAGGAAAAATACACTATTTTATTAAGTGCTTGTGATTCCTTGTAGGTGTTTTTTTTTTGCAATTCATCTGTTATTATTAGTATATGTAGTATGTATCTAATAATAAAATAGTGTATTTTTCCTGCTTTAAGTGCTTGTGATTCCTTGTAGGTGTTTTTTTTTGCAATTCATCTTAAATTCAAAAATCAATTGGCAGTTACTTAGCAGTTTATTTTTTTCCATTTAATTTTGAATTTATAGACTAAATAGATAACTATTATAAACTACTGTATTATAGTAGATGTTAAAACATTTTAAAAATATTAATATAAACAAAATAACATAAATAGATAAAATGGCATATTAATTTAAAAACAATATATTGTTCCTTTCATATAATATTTAACTAGACTAAATAGATAACTATTATAAACTACTATATTATAGTATATGTTATTTTGTTTATATTAATATTTTTAAAATGTTTTAACATCAATAGATAAAATGGCATATTAATTTAAAAACAATATATTGTTCCTTTCATATAATATTTAAATACATAACTTTATATAAAATATGATATTATACATGGGTATAAGAATAAAATACTTTAACAAAAATTCATAATGCACGACATATGAACAGATGTATTTAGCATATTTGATTATACTTAATATTTCAAATGCACAAGTAATAAATATTATATAATTAAAACTATTAAGATTAATTAACAAAGCATTCACAAATTGCTTTGGAAGATTCGGGTTGAAGTTTGGGTTTGTCTTATCAGATTGTGTATATATACTATTTAAACTTGATATTTTATGAATATCATCATCATTGTTCATTGTTAAATAAGATTTCTTGTCAGAACGTCATTTTGATACCTCTTTAAGAACAAATAATGTAAAATTTTTTTGTTTATCAATCATTTCAATATGCTAATTTTTTTATCAATTCTTAACAGAATCCATCCTTTCATGTTAGTATCGCTTGGTGTTTGGGTAACATGGAGCAGAAAATATTACAAGTACTAGCTGATTTAGAGGTGATTATTAAATTTATAGTAATTAGTTGAATGGAGAAAACTCTTCTAAATTATAATTTATTAATAATACAAAACACAGGCATACTTTGTTATTGTGGTGATTATGTTCCAGATTATTGCTATAAAATAAATCACAGTTTTTTTTCATTTGCTAAGCATATAAAAGCCTATTTACACTATTATTCATTAAATACACAATAGCATTAGGCCTAAAAATCTCTGAGAGATGACCACATTTTAAAGCATTCACAAATCGCTTTGGAAGATTCGGGTTGAAGTCTGGGTTTGTTTTTCAGGATGGCTTCGAGCCTGGTCTATCCACGTGTTAAAATAAAAATGATCTCAAATTATATTCCATATTTTATATCTCAAAATAAGTATTAATTGAGAACACCATATTATAAGAAGTGCCTTAAAACGAAGTATGCCTGTATATGTTACTTATATTTAATATGAATATTATTACGATTTCTAGAAATATGGAATCGATTCATCATAAATCAGATGAAATTTGATAACTACAAAATTGCAATAATTATTAAATCTAATAATGGTTTTACTGCAGAGTCTAGATAGTCTTAATAGTTCCAGAGTCTTGCTTGGCTAGATCTTATAACTTACAGAAAATAAAATCCATAATATTAATCTGATCTAACACTAACACGACAAAACTGGAACTTCATAGTTGTTAAAGTAATGAAAAAGTATTAGAACTAAAGATAAAAAAATTAATCCACTTATAAATAGTAAATTGAATAAATTCAAAAGTAGATAGTTCAATAAATTTTTTATTATTTAATTTAAAACACTTACAGAAATGTTAACAAATATTTTTATTGAAATAATAAAGCAACAAAATTTATTTAATGATCAATTCAAAACAAATTTATTAATAAGAAAATACTTAAATAACTTATTCTACTACCTCTATACTCTGATACAGAAGAAAACAATCAGTTGCCAATATCACAAGAAAGAATCGAAAGTCTATCTCAGTGGTTTTCAACCTTTTTTATTCGCAAATTGGCAGAAAACAAATATTTTGCATATTACATCAAATAAATTTTTCTTATGTAGGGTGAACCATGGGCACCTGATGATTTTTGAAAGTGAAATAAAGATTTGAATTATTGTTATATAATAATAAATATCAAACATAAGATTAAAATGCCATTTGAGTATATTACTTCACTCACTCAATTTTTAAATATTTGTCAAATGTCCTTTGCCATTATTTCTACATTGCTCTAGTCCAGTGGTTCTCAACTGTGGTACCTGTACAATCTTGACGTTCTATATGTATATGAGGCATATTTTTGTCGGTGGTACCGAAATTTTTGAATTTTGAGTTTGGTAGTATGCATTTATGAAAAGGTTGAGAATCACATACTCTATATGTCATGCAGATTTTGCATTGCTGCTTGTAACATGTTGTCTAGTATGGTTATAATTTCTTCCCATATATTGGCCTTGAATTTGTTAATATTCCTAGTCTTATCTCATCTCATTGCCTTAGTGGTAAAAATATTTTTTATAGCAACTTTTGCAAGTCTTGTGCTTAGCTCATTTACATACATTTGTACAACAATTTTATTTTCTAGTTTACAGAAAAACTATTAGTGTTGTTCCTTTATAATTCTTATTGATAAATACTTATTAAATCATATTATAGAGTTTAATTCTTCTGCATTTTGAATTGGATCAGTAATATTATTTTAGAATAATTCACTTGTCACATGAAATAATCTAATCAGGAACATAGCAGTTCTGTTCTAACTCCTAATTTCTAAAAGTGAATTATTCTAAAATAATATTACTGTCACATGAAATAATCTAATCAGGAACATAGCAGTTCTGTTCTAACTCCTAATTTCTAATTCCCTGAAGCATAGGACATGAAATGTAAGTTAACCTTTAAAATAACAATAATAATAAAGAAAAAAAAATTAGGAAAGGACTGAATTAAAACTTTATATATATATAGATTGATTTAAAAAATATAAATGAATGACAAGTTATATTCATTATGAATAAATACAATGATATACAAAATTTCATAGGAAGTTGAGGGATTTTTTTAGGCACACTCTTAAGAACTGTTTGGCAAATTTCTTAAATGATATTAAGTATAGCCTTATCTTTTATAAGGCAATGTTGTTTTATATAGGTCTTATGTAGGCCAATGACTGGAAGTATGTTCAAAATTTGTTCTTAGACCAGGAATGGGTCACAAACTGGTGGCCTGTGAATGCTTCATATCTGTCTTGCAGCCTTGATGATTTTTTTTCTAAAAATCAATGTTTCTAACATCTTGAGGGGATTAAAATATAAAATATTTATAAGTTTGAATTTTTTCTGTCAGTTTTAAATAAAAGCAAAACTTAGAAAAATGGTACAAAGAATTATATCATGTAACCATTTTATTAATATTGAATATGGCCTATGTCTGATATACATCTAATTAACTGGCCCTTTGCTGCATTTAAGTTTGAGACTCCTGCCTTAGCTCATATTTTATACTATAGTAAAGATTGTGATTCACATTTTTATTATAGATACTGCATTTATTTGTTTCACTATGACTCAATAAGAACAAGCATTCTGCAAAAGTGCTATGATTGGAAATGAATCTGATCAAGACAGATTAAACTATTTATAGGAGAAAATTTATAATGTTCTGGAGAATGTTCCACCTATATTTTAATCAACTAACAATTTCAATTATTTTGGCAAATCTGGTTGTAGATTCTTTTTTTTTTTTCTTGAGTAGCTTGGGATGAATCTCAATGTGATATACTATATTCATTTTATTGTTTCTCATGGCTAAACCATTAAGTACAGCTCTCTATTCCTTTATCCTTGTGAATTTAGAAACAAAGTTTTGATTTACTTTATTGGAAATATAACTGTGCAACTGGCCATTATCTGCAACACAATCCCGAATTAAATTGTCTGTCTTCTTATTACCAATGGTAATTACATAGGCCTTGATCCAATAATAATAATTAAAAATAATTTGATTTTATATAAATCAGAGAAATTACCTATATTAAAATTTTTACTTGAATCTTTTGTCTCAATGATTCAATCAAGTATATAAATATTAAATGGTTTTATATGATAGCTTTATGATATATTGTAAAGCTAATTGAATCATTGAGACAAAAGATTCAAGTATATAAATATTAAATGGTTTTATATGATAGCTTTATGATATATTGTAAAGCTAATTGAATTTATTTAAAACACTAATCAGAAACATATTGTATAAACATTTTGTTTAATAATATATATTTTTTGATTTAATTTTTAAATATTTCATAAATACAAGGACAGAAATATTTAGGATTATATATTCTGTTGATATGGTAATTGACAGAGGAACAATAATTCATTGAAACACATTTTGTTTAAATATAATTTAACATAGTAATAAACCAATCTTTTTAAACTGTTAATCTGTGAAACATTATTTAAATAATCATTAGACACTAATGATATCATTAATTAAATCAGTTTTACGAATGCAACTTTAAATACAAATGCTCCCCAAATTATGAAAATTTGACATTTTATATACAAAATTCTGACATCAAAATATTTTTTAAATCTATTACTTCCTCTACCTTATTATTTTAATAGTTCTAGTTAATTATAAATCAGTATACATTATATAAATATATATATTAAATAAAACTAATTAAGAGTGTTGTTATTTCAATATTATGATTACAAAAGAAAAAGTTTTGACTCAATAAGTGTATGTAGTCATCATCAGCTTTCATTATTTATTTTTCATTATTATTTATAATATCTATATTCCAGAATTAATCTGTTCTCAGAACACTGATATATATAAAGAATTTAACATGTTTGATAGTTAACTGGAATTATTTTTTAAATCGTTAATAAATATATAGTGTATTATCATATTACAATGCTATTGTTAATAAAGTTAGTGTTTTATTTTATATTAATAATGTAATTTGTATGCATGCTTTTCCTCTCTAGTAGGTAGCTATACATTTAAATTATGTAAATCTTGCATAGAGTGGGGAGATCATGTAATACAGGGGTGGGCAAAAGGCGGCCCGCGAAGGCATCTTATACGGCCCGTCGCATAAACTAGAACACATTACAGTTTCAAGGCCTATATTTGTAAAATTTTAATCGAAAAGATGAAATAAAATAATGGATACTCTCGCTACTGTATATGCACACTACCGAGTTACTCCAAATTTTGATGATATAATTAACCGTGAACATAGTAAATTTCACCATTTACATTAAGTTGTAAATTTGTTTTTACAATATTAATTATGTAGGTACCTAATATTTTGTAACATTCTGATGTAATAGGTTGTTAGCA
>AYEL01071049.1:0-20371 GCA_000484575.1 Olivierus martensii
GACCGTAAATTTTGATGATAATATCCGCGATTACAATAAGCAGCTTCTACTGTATATACATATAAATTAAAAAACAAAAGAAATCATACGCATATATGTTTATTTTTTGAATTTCTGTTTATTATTATTACCTGTTTTGTACTTTTATTTTTATAGGAAATAGAAAGAATAATATAGTTTTTAGTTCATAAAGCATTTATTTTATAAAAAATTGGAACAGATCCAATTGAATTTGTATCAGAATAATTGATTCGTTATACGGCTTTTCATTTTACGGCCAACTTTTCCAAAACGTATCTAGGCCGTAAAGCGAGGTATGGGTGTATTAAGTTCTGTTAAATATACTATTTCCAACGTCGAAACTAATCATTTAGCATTCGATATTACAACAAACTTCCATTCAACTTCAGTTATCTTGCGTTTGAAAACATCCACGTGCGAAGCTGTCATCCCTATTTTGTTACTGGACTCGTTCAGTTAGCACATGCGTATTTGCATCGATGGTCATGGCTAAGCTGGTCGGACAGTACACTAATTTGATAGTGATTATGGATAGGCATGATTATTTTTTATATTTGGTGTACTGATTTGATCAATTGTTCTGAATAAATTTTTGATAAGTTTGCTTCTCTAACCTTTCAGATTTTGATTATTCCATATATATTTAAATTACATATTCTTATAAAAACATCTGTTTAGTATAAAATTCTGTGTCAATAAATAAATATAATTAAATTGTGTATCCATAAAAAATTTTGTAATTCTATAAACACAGTATCTAACAAAAAAAATATTTTGAGATTAGATGGAGGGAGATAAAGTTAATGTAAAGCTGATTACAGGGAAATAATAGAACCATAAAAAATTTTGTAATTCTATAAACACAGTATCTAACAAAAAAAAATATTTTTGAGATTAGATGGAGGGAGATAAAGTTAATGTAAAGCTGATTACAGGGAAATAATAGATACCATTTTTCAAAAAGCATTTTCAATAGATAATGATATAATCTTTAAAAGATAAAATTTATATTCTATAAAACAATATTACTGAAGTATTGAAACATTTTAATGAAATAGAAAAATTGATAATTTTCATAGCAGATCGTCGTTATAGTCTGAAATTTAGTCTTCTGTTTTTTGTTGGTTACACATTAAAGTTAAAATTATTAGTCAATTTACTATATTTTCTTCTGAGATAACTAACTATAAATGCATTTTCAAAACAAAATAATTTGAATAAAGCACATATGTAATCACAAGAATTTTATCACATTTTTAAAATTGCAGTATATATTTGTAACAAAACAAAATCCAGATGTTTAAAACTAATAATAAAAAGTTTCTAAAGTGACCTTAGAGAAATTAATATTTAGATAAATTGTTGTTTTTATCTTTACTACATTTTATCAAAAAAGAAATCTGTAAATATTAATAAATACTTCAGAATGTTACATTTTTTAAAGCAAACTTTGAGAAATAATTTAATGATGATGGTGATTAACAAAATAATTTGTTAATTATCATCGTCTGGCAATCCTTCAATAAATCTTTAGCTATGTGGTGAAAAGATTGATGATGGTATGAAAGATAAATATTACTATTTATAATAATTTTTTTCTTCTTAAGACATAGCTATCTTGCAGAAAACTTTTAATTATAGGGGGAAATTGTTTAAAGTCATCATTAATTATCTGACTTTCTAATATATAATATATCAAAAAACTTAAAACACCCTTTTTCAAACAATTTAAAATTTAAATTTAAACCAAATTACACATATGCGAATGATATATAATATATCAAAAAACTTAAACACCCTTTTTCAAACAATTTAAAATTTAAATTTAAACCAAATTACACATATGCGAAATTAAAAAAAATTTTTTTGATTTGTGTATCAATAAATTGATGTTCGAGTCTATATTCAAACTCTGTAGTTGTCAGTTTATTTTGTATTTGTAAAGAAGAAATTTTTAATTGTATTTTTACATTTACTTTATAGAAATGTTGCTAAAGAAATAAGTCAATTTCTTACACCCTATGAAACATCTCAGAATCAAGCTGGAGATTCAAAGTCAAGTCAGTGGAATCCATTTGAAGATACTCAGAATTCAGAAGATCATTTATTCGGTCAAGAATTTGATAAAATCAGAAGAGGTTCACAAAGCAGTAAGTTGTTAAAATAAAAATTATCAATGAATGTATTTAGCACCAAGATAAATCATAGAAATAATCGATTGCATTTTCATTAACACACTAATTACATTAATTGCCAAGTTTGCTTATGTATTAATGATTTGTAAGTCAAGGACCATTTCTAAATTGTATTTTATTTAAGCAATTGACCAATAAGGTTATTTAAAATATATATTATTTTCTCTTTCTTCATAAATGTCAGATTCATACAGATAATTAATAATAAAGTAATCATTGTTTTAGCAATAATTTATTAATATGTAGTTTAATGCTTATTAGAAATAAGCTTTAAATTGCCAGTAAACTACAAAGATTGTTTTAAAAATGCAATAATAATAGTTTAGCATAAAGTACAGTAATGTTGCATGGTATTATTGTATACTAGTCAATGCATAAATGCATTGCCTAGTATACAATATGCATTGTCAATTGAATGCATAACTGTAAACACCCTAACGAGATTTTTTTTACAAATATACATTATCTTATAGAATAATTATCTAAAAATATTAGCATATAAGCACATTTTATAAAAATAATTGTTTATATTGAATAGTTCTATAAGAACAAAGTATTTAAAAAAATTTTTATGCATAATAAAATGTGATCACTATCTAATGACTCCTAAGTGCCTCTAGATTAGGAATTAAGTTATCATTTAGCTCCTCATATTAGGAAGTTTGAGAGAGAGCAATTAGTGTTGATGCCTTTAAAACAAGATCAAAGTGAAATAAATTCACAAAAATCCTCCAGTATTAGTATCATGATACTGTTTTGAATAATGAAGATTTTTTTAAACCGGAAATATTTTTCACTAACTGTATTCAGCTACTACATATTTTCCTAAACACTCGCTTCACTTGAGTATTTTATAATGATGATACTTTTTAAAGTCATCTTCAGTGACATGAACTCTCTGATTTTCACCTGAACATTTGAATGCTCTCCTTTGAGTTCAATTAGAATTAAAAAATAGAAAGGATGTTAGTGAATGAAAGTTTGCAGCATTAATGTCATAACTAGAAGGTTTATAAATATAATCACATATAATCACACTTTAATGCACTATTAGCAGTAGAGACATCTTAACTTAAAACTCTTTAAATTTTATTTTTCCTTTGGAAAGTAATGTTTAAAATACAGGCAAAATTTTTAATAAATGCTGGGATTTGATTATAAAATACAATTTACTTTCCAAAGGAAAAATAAAATTTATGTTTAAAATACAGGCAAAATTTTTAATAAATGCTGGGATTTGATTATAAAATACAATATATGATAGTCAAAAAACTATCTTTGTGTAATTTTTCCATTTTTAAATGTTAAAATACAGAAAGAGAAAAATTAGGCAAATTTTATTGCAAATGTAGAGGAAAAATTACACAAAGATAGTTTTTTGACTATTTTTAAATGTTAAAATACAGAAAGAGAAAAATTAGGCAAATTTTATTGCAAATGTAGAACAAAAATGTCAAATTAATCTGGTTATAATGCAATAAAGAATTCAACAGCAAAAATAAATATAATTGACTTTCTTGCATAAATTTGATTATGAAGTGCCTTTTATAACACTCAGCTGTTTACCTAAATTTCTGCCATCTTGTGAAGTGCAGATTTTTGATGTATTTTTCTTCTGGACTGTTTGTTTTCATATATTTCAAAATGCAATTTTAAATTAGGATTGATATTACTGTATATTGGGAAAACATCTGTTTTATAGATAATGTGTAGCAGTAAATTCTAAAACCATATAAATAACACATTATATGAATTAATATGTACTACAATTTATGATAAATTTACAGATTGCAGTTGCTATGTGCAACAGAGAGTTATGATACAGAATATTGAATAAATATGATCATTATTTAAAACTAAATGCAAAAAAGTTTAATGCTGTCAAAAACATTATTTAAATTAAAATGCTTATCTGTAATAAAATGAGCAAATGAGATATGTTAAAAAATAATTCAATCCCAAAAACCTGGGATTAGAAGCTGCTCAATTTCGGATCAAAATTTTCCAAAAAGGAAATAATGTTTTTGACAGCATTAAAATTAAAATGCTTATCTGTAATAAAATGAGCAAATGAGATATGTTATAAAATAATGCAATCCCAAAAACCTGGGATTAGAAGCTGCTCAATTTCGGATCAAAATTTTCCAAAAAGGTTTAGGATCCTGCGATTGAAAATGCTAGAAATAACTTTACTTTTTTAGTTTAATATAAAAAAACTTATAGTGATAAGATTTAAAATATCAAACTTTTTGTATTTAGGTATTTCTAATGTAAAGAGCAGGGAAAGCCTAGTCATGAGTGCATCTGATTTAATTGATTCAGATCCATTTGGTGCAGCTCCATTCAATTTGGCAGGTGGGAAAAGTAGAGTGAAAATATCAATCTTCTTAAAAATCTACTACTGTTCCTTTATTATAGAACTGTTATTTATGCAAAGCTGAAATTTCTATTAAAGAATTGAATTTCGAATCTATATTATAAATAATTTTTTGGAATTAACAATTAAAGGAAAGTTATTTTATAAACAAATGACTTTTTTGATTTAGGTATAAAATCAACTGGAAAGGAAAAGTCATTTCAGTCCGAACAAATGTCTACCACTACTTTAACTGGAACAGGTAAAAAATATCATAAATGTCTCTATTTCGTAAAATTGATTTATTTTAAAGAATAAGTATTTATGTTTATCATTTCTAGTTTCTTCCACTGAACGTGACATATCGTGTTATGTTCCACTTTATTCTGAAGGAGATGTAGACGGAGAATTAAGGCAGCGTCACAGCAGTGAAAATTCTAGTGCCTCTAGAGAGGGTAGTCAAAGTATACATAGCAAACGATCAAGCAAAGAAATTTTTGGTGCTTCATTTGTTAAAATTCCTGTAGAAGATCGATCAAAATATGAAAAATTATTAGATTTTGATGAGGAGGAGCAAAAGGCAATGGTTGTTTCACATGAGGATAGTGATTCTATAGGTTCAGCAAGTGACCTTAGGGCTCAAGTTGATTCTAGTGAAGAAGAAGATATATGTTCTGACACTTCGGATAAAGATGTAGAAGAATTTCCAAAGACATCTGAAAATTTGTCCTTTACTGACAGCAATACTGCTGAAAAGACAAGAAAACTTTCAGAGTCAACAAAAGGTTCTTTTCAGGATGTTTTCATAGGCCATTGGGAAGGAGATAAACCTCTTCTAGAAGATGACGAATTATCTGACGGGGAACAAAAGCAAATATTGGAAGAAACTGGCAAAGTTTCTCTCACCAATAAAGAAAGACATTCAGATGTATTCGGTGCTGCTCCTTTCAAAAAATCTGCCTCCATTACTTCTAAAAGTTCTCTCATCAATAGCGAAACAGAGGATGTTGATGTATTTGCCCAGGCTCCTTTTAGAAAACCAAATACTAAAATTTTAACAGAAACCAGAAAATTGCGGGTACAAAGGAAAAAATCAAAAGATGATCAAACTGAAGAAATTACTAAAACAGAAATTCTCGATATATCTAGCATTGAACAACAAACCAAAATACCTTTTGCTTATAATCAAGTTACTCCTGTTAATACTGAAAAATCTATTTCTTCTCCAGTGCAACAAGTATCCAAGTGGAAAGACACAGATCTATTTGGATCTGCTCCATTTTCTCAAATTTCAAATTCGCTACCAAGTTCTAACAAATCTATGCAAAACAGTCCTCAAGTAAATTATCAGAATATCGGAAAGGTGCAAAAGCACAGTTCCGGTGAGATCAGAGTTCCTTCACAGATAATACTCGGAAGCAAACAAAGATCTGCAGTTACAATATCAACAGTCACCACAAGTAGGTCACAAGTGAATGGAAGTCAAGATCTATTTGGTGCTGTACCATTCAATAATATGGCAACTCAGTTGATTGGTACAAATAATTTCCCAACAGTCGGAAAAACTGTAAGAGTTCCAGAAATTAGTCGTGTACCAATTGTCGATAACGGCAACATCCCACAAAATTCTACCGGTTCCTTTAGCTGCGAGTCAAGTAACGGGAAAAAACTAACTGCACGCGACAAATCCCAATATCACGATTACATTGAAGAAGACAGCATAGCCCATGATGAAAATGTGAATGTGCTTCCATCAAAACACTACACTCAGATCAAATCAAGTAGGAGAACTAAACATTCAAAGAAAAAAGAAGCAAGAGAGAAGGCCAGCAGCAACAATGCATTCTCCAACATGAGCTTTGAAGACATTGGTAGTGATGAAGACAAAAGTGTTTTGAACCGTTCCTTCACTAGAGATCAAAACTCAGGTAGTAATAAGACTACACATTCAATTAAAAAAACTCTTACATGAAATATTTCTTAACCACATATTCCCCATACTAATTTTGACAGCTGACATATACAATGTAGGAGACAGACATAATTATGAGAATTTTTCAATTCTGTTAATATTTTTAGATGAATAAGAAATTTTTTTGTTTTTGAAGATTTACAGAGATGGTTGTGTTGACACTGTTGTGATTTCAGGCACAGTAAAAAAGCATCATGTTCAAGTTGAATATGTAAATATATATATAACGTTGTATTAGAACTAAAGAAATACAACAATAAACATATATTCTTGCATTAGGCAATAGTTTAATGTGATAAGATTCTATACAGTTTTACAATTGTGCACAATTAAGGCATTGCCTTCATTGAACATTGTGCAGGCACAAGGCTTGGAATAGTTCTAAACTTTTTTTTTTACTTACAGACCTTGTTTTTCTTTCCACACCAAAATTTTTTAAGTTTTGTTTTACAAATTTTTATAAAACTCAAAATTTGTTTTTCTTCTTTAAATTTGCCTGGGAGGGAGATTTATTTGACAATTATGCCAAGACTAATTATGTGATACAACTTGTATTGACTAGGGTTTTTTTAACGGATCGAAAACCAGCTGCTACTTGATAGGTGTGGTGCATCGACAGACACAGCAAGAAGGAAACAGAAACCAGTCCATAAATATTCCTTTACAGTCATCGTCGGGGTCGTACGCCAGCAAACGATGCCACTTATATTTTTGTTCGCAACTGCATTCGTTGTTGCACTTTTTTGTTTGTACGGACCTACAACAGAAAATGGTTTACATATCGTGTTTTTTTTTTCTTTTTAATGGGAGGGGAACATCTCAGCAAAAAATCAAAAGGCACAGTCACTTACTGACACACTTCTTGTTGGATGGCCTGCTGGAGGTGTTGTGTATTGACAATGGCACGGATCTTTCCTGCACTGTTTGATGCCCAATAAGGAGTGACTATTTCCACTGCAGATTCGCAAGCATCTATTCTGCAATTGTAAAATGAAATCAGTTAGTTTCACACACCAAAAAAAGAAAGAAAGAAAAAAAACTGTACAAAGATCAAAACTCTTCCCTCATAATTTTCACAGGCAGTCTTGGAATAATTATTTTTTATCAATTTGTAAATGTCAGATAAACCTATTTCTTAATAGGAAAACAAAATATACAAAAAAGTAAAAATTATATATATATAAATATTGTAATTTCTAAATATAGTTGTTTCATCAAATAATTTATTACAAGCAAAGAGTGTAAGCAATAATGGTTAATAAAATTAAATATTATTATTATTATTATAAACTCCACCTTTTATTTTTGGTAAGTTAAGACAAATATGTATATATTTTGCTGGCTACCGAGTGTAAAAGTATGGAACGAACAGTTTAAAAAAAAAAAAAGTTCATCGAACTTACTGGCATCCATTTTCCCCCGAGGCAGATACGTCACATTCCAGTTTTCTGCGCCGACGCGTAACCGTTTTTTCGATCGTTTGGCACAAACGCATCGAAAATTTTTCGGTATCGTTATTGAATGACGTAATTTATCGGGTGACGAAGACATCGTAAATGCGTAGTATCAGACGATCGATTGCAATCCTTCGGGTCGGAGGCCAAGTTCGGTTGTTCCATCGATATGGTGCTTTGGAAACACGTTTTATCGTGGAACAAGAAGAACTTGAAGTTTGTACCAACCGGAAGAGAATTTTGCTTACTTCGATCGACAAATTTTGGCTTCTCACCATTCAGCACCTCCGCTATCACTTTTTAAAGTGCCATGGAGGAGGTGGGAGGCCTCCTCTACTGACGCCTTTAGCTACTTGGTGAATTTTGTAACTCGTGGCTTGGTTTCTATAGAGGAGGCATTAGAATCTGCTTGATAATGTTTAAAACCTTCCCGAGGTAATGTATGAACAGGTAACGTAATAAAGTTAAGCCGTGTTATAGAAAAAAAAATTTCGGTTGTATGCGGTAGATAAATGCATTGTTGTTTGCATTATAATTTTATATTGGCTGTGTTCGAAGTATCAAGACTACTATTGCCAAGACTGTTTCTATAAAGAGTACTAATCTCAAGTATTCTCAGTTAGAGTAGTATTGACATTCGAACACCATTGAAATACTCTAGTCAAATTTACGTTTCTTGGTATCAAATTTGAATATAATTTAATTCGTTATGAGAAATAATGAGGATTTTTCAGAAAATATATAAATAATCAAAGAATGATGATAATTAAAACTATAATGATGCTATTGAAAAATATCAGAATGAACTAACAACTTTATCTCACTCAGTTCACATTATAAATTACGATAAAACTATGTATTAAATGATTAGATACATAATAGATATAATTATATTTCTTTCAATTTTCTATTCTTTAACTGTTTAGATTTAATGAAATTATTATATCAAATAAAAAAATAATAAATCAGTATATTAATTTATTTAAATATTTTCATAATCTGAAACAAGCCGTGTAGTCGCGAATTGTTTTAGATTTAATGAAATTATTATATCAAATAAAAAAAATAATAAATCAGTATATTAATTTAAATATTTTCATAATCTGAAACAAGCCGTGTAGTCGCGAATTGTTACTGTCTCCATTTTTAGACCAGTAGATCACATCGCTTCGACAGCTATACCACATGAATGTGGTCTTCATCTCCTCAGACCACATGGGGAAGAGGTCTAAATACTTCGAACAGGTCTAAACAGATCACATCGCTTCGACGAAGACCACATTTATGTGGTATAGCTATCTCCTCAGACCACATGGGGAAGAGGTCTAAATACTTCGAACAGGTCTAAATATGTCGGAACTTCCGGTCCACGAAGTACTCTCTACCGGTACTTCGAACACGGCCATTAAAAATACTATCGATTTTAACACCCTCTGGTGTTGAAAATTTAAAAACGCCAAAAAAATAATTGATTTTATAATAATAAAAGTCATTGCTAAGTTTTGCTTGGATCTTATAAGTTACTATACGTTGCTGTTAACTAAAAAATTTTATTTTCTCAGTTTTAAAGCGAAGACGACAAACAATTGCAAGAAAGTATAATCCTATCGGTTCCAGTTTTCGGGGAATCCGGCTGGAGTGTCATCTTTGGGTATCAATTACTCAGCCCAGTAATAATAAAGTATCTGTTCTACCATAAAATTTGCGTACTTTAAAAAATCTTTCCTAAATATATATCCATTCAAATGGTCAAAGTACAGAAAGATTAGTGGTTATTAAAATGAAAAAAATCACTTGTTTGATGACGACGAATAAGGTGGGCGGGCTCTTTTTCCTCTCCTGTGCACTTCGTACTGATCCAGAGGAATGGGAGGAGTATCTTTCTCGTCACCTTCGAACATGTAATCTCCAAACATCCTCTTTACTAATGCTTTGTTCTCGTCGATGAACACTTCTATCTTCTCCCTATTGGGAAACAATTATGCACATCAAAAATAATCGCGTCATTTCATGTACAGTATATAAAATAATATCCAATCTCACCTGTCTAGACTCTTTTCTCTTTGTCTTGTTTCTCCTCCATTTTTCGTTCGACTATAGGGGAGAAACAAGACACAGAGATTTTAATAATTTTTTTTTCTTAACAGAAATAAAAATTTATAAAAAGAATTTAATGCATACACGAACTTGAATGATTGAAAATAAGCTGGCAACATTAAAAAATTGGTTAAGAGGAAGTGTTGCCAAATTTTAATAAAAAATTCCCCGAACCAAGCGAAATTTTACAAAACTAATTAATGGTAAGTTATAAATTTTTGTTCCTCGAAATATTTCACAATCAAAATTTATATGAATGGTATATAATTTATTATTTATTGGTTTACGTAAGCAATAAGCAAGAACGGCGTGGATTAATATCTATAAATATGAATAATAAACAAAGACAAGTATTATGCAGTCTAAGGTCGACGACTGCGCAACCGTTCCGAGTAGCCGACCTTTATCAAAAGAACATTCGTAAATCACCTTCGAGCTACGTAAGTTGTGTACGAGTTCAACCTTTTCTAACCTTTTTCATTTTTCAATTTTGTAACGCGGGCGTTCCCTCCTATATGAAGACACGCACAACGTAATATTTTACAAGTTGTGTACGAGTTCAACCTTTTCTAACCTTTTTCAATTTTGTAACGCGGGCGTTCCCTCCTATATGAAGACACGCACAACGTAATATTTTTTGATGTCAAAACGCAAACTGTGAACACTTTCGCATCGCGATCTATAAACATATTTATACTAATCAAATCGAAGTATACTTACTTGGGATAATTATTTCCGGGAGAAGGACAGTGTAGTTGATTAAATTTCCGATGGCAGGGATATCCTCGGTATATCTCTCCATATACAACGAGTTTGAGCGTCAGAAAAGACAGCGCTAATGATATCTAAGTGAAAAGACAGGTAATATTATATTTAAATTGAGGAACGGAAACAAATTTTTCTCGTACGCGTAGCGCCATCTGTATTATTAATCGGAAATTATTTTTATATTCTTCCAAAAAAAAATTGCATCAGTTTACAGCATTTAGCGAGAGATGGCGCTACATTTAGAGGGACGCGTTTATGGCCTAATTTTGTGTTAAAAACGCAATTTTTTTATACGAAATTTTTGCAACAGATTATTTTTAATTATTTTTCTTTCGAATTATATCGATGAAGATTACTAAAAGGTTTCTATATTTCTGATCGCGACCGCATCATTATTATGTGCCAGACCGGTTTTCAGAAGATGGCACGGGTTCACCTGTTCCTCTCGGATAAATTCGCATAGTTCCCCCCCGTCAAAAAAATATATATTTTGTTACTTGCGCATCTTCAGAACCCATTTCCAAATAAGAATAAAGAAAAATGTCGAAAACCTAATAAGCAGTTATTGTTTACTTTCTCCATTTTATGAGAATTAATATTTTAACGCGTTGAAAAGTTAAAAAAATATATATTTTGTTACTTGCGCATCTTCAGAAACCCCTTTCCAAATAAGAATAAAGAAAAATGTCGAAAACCTAGTAAGCAGTTATTGTTTACTTTCTCCATTTTATGAGAATTAATATTTTAACGCGTTGAAAAAAAATGTCCGTCTTAATATCTTGGCATCTTTATTAAAAAAAATCTAGACTAAAATCCCACGCGTTTCCGTTTTACGCGTATTACTAAAAAAAAGTAGATCCCACGAATTTTATCACCTCCGTGTCAAAGAGATAAGATCAGGTGCACCCGCCATCTTTAGGCTAGAGTTAAAAACGGTGCAAATCCTTTATCCAAACTGGTCGAACTTTTAGAATCATTATTATTATTATTATTATTATTAGGGCCGGTTCGTTAAAATCATTAATTTTGCCGATAACTGGTTAAGTCTAAAGAACCACCTATTGAGACTACAAAAAAAAAATTCATCGGAACTTCAGAGCATTTATAATTCCGATACGAAACTATATAAAAAAAACCGCGAGAGTATTTTTAAAACATTAAAAAAAAAAAAAACGAATTTGCATAAAAAGCACGGAGCAAAACAAAACATTTGTGTGCGGTGCTTACCTTGACCATGATGTAAGTGACAGTACTTGGGATAAAAGCAGAGTCTGAAGGCCTGCATATCCTCGGGCCGTTCTCACATACTGACTCTGTTTCCACTTGTAGGTGGTCTGTGGTCAGGGTTAGGTCACACCCGTTTCTACCTTACCTTCCAATGAAAGGATGCTTAGTTGCTATCTCTGGTTCCGAACGGTGAAGGATCGACTCGTGCAGCTATTCACTCTTTTTTTTCTTCTTCTTTCTCTCTCATTCGCGTTCGGAAACCAAACCAAATCCGAATGAATGAACGATTTCGGAGTATCCCGTACGAACTCGCCATCGGCCGGGTTCGTCGACCTGAGCGTTCGGAACAGTGCCACAAATAATACTATTGTTAATAAAAAAACGCATTTTAGTCGAGCGTTTTTATTATTTATCGATTCATTTATTGCGCCTGGTTGGGTCGGGATGCTGAGGAAGTGGCGTACGAGTAATGTTCAGGTAAAGGTCAGTGCGGATGTCGGCCACCACGCCCGTGTTAGCTGCGGGGTACAGACGACTGGAATTTCTGTACAATTCCCACGGAGAGCGAACGTAATTTGGGGTCAGCCAGTAATGTACGGTATTGTCTTATCAATGAGACATCAACTGCGAGACCTGTAGTTTTTCCACTTACACCGGGCTCCATAAATTGGGTAAAATGATTGTACGTTGGCGGTGGGAGGTATATATGATAATAGAAGGGATAAGACCGTACACGATTTCCCTACTGCTTGTGGCAATGTTCCTCCCGCTCACCGACCTTTCACCTCAGAAAGTAGTCCATCCACTTTTTAATCATTCGCTTGTGCATTTGCCTTCCCGAATGTGGCCTCCTTCGCTCGACAGAAAGGCAAAGACAGGCTTTTTTTTTTCCTTCTTCGCGTTTTAAAGGCGGCCGACTTTGATATGAAATGGTGGTACTTTCTCACGGAATGTGATTTACCCATTTTTCTGCTTTCGCTTAAAACTTTTTGTTCGTCCTACGCGTAGACGATGGTCGGATGCGCGTTTCACTTCGCGTCGTAAACTTACCCGAAAACATTACTACTACCACTACTGAACTCGTTGCAAAATTAACTAGACGATAAACTGTTAATCGCGATCATTTGCATAATTATGACGTTTCGATTCCGTTCGCGTTTAGGCCGAAAATTTTCGCGCATTTTACTTTCTTCCAGCAAAAATTAACGTTACAAAAACCTTGACCTTAATAACGCGTGATGACCGATACGCGCACTTGCGAAACGTACGGATTTCGGGTAATTACCGTTTATACACAAAGTATGCTAGATGTCTACAAAGTTTCTTACCGAGCGTTTAACAAACATGGTGGCGAGAAACAGGTTTTTTTCTTTTACTTTTTTTTAACTGGACGAGAGTTATTAAAAACCGGCGATGCTGGTAAGGTACCGAGCAGACATCGCGCATAATTTTCTCCTCCCCGTTTTGTTCGCAGTTAGTTCTGGTGTATAGTAGACACACGAAACTCAATGAAATGCGTCAGACGACGTACCAAGAAAGAAAATGTCATAATATGAAGCTTTAATCTTTATAAGTTAATTGACATTGGTTACTATCGAAGTATCACATTCGGTGAAGTCCTCTAACGAACATTTCACTTTCTGCATGTAGTCTTTTTTTTCTCTGGCGCTAAGATTATTATTTATTATTATTATTACAAAGTGAAGACGGAGAAAAACAAACACAACAGATACGTATACGGAAAAATGTCCGAATAAATTGGTTATAAACCATAATTCATGCAACATTACTAATCCAATTTTTTATATATATATATATTTTTATAATAATGAACACTTTAGGTTGATAAATGAAAAACACAAATGCTGATAGGAAACTTTTACTGATACATGAAGTCCTCAATTACACTGCAATTTGTGATTATAACCCGAATTCAACCAAACTTTAAACTTGTTGGATGCCGGTTAAGTCCTGGGAAGGTGGTTCGTGCACTAATATACTTTTTTTTATTATTATTATTTTATTTTTTCCTCCCACCGAACCCTAAATGGTCTCTTAAGGCTAAATAATGATAAAGTCTCTTTGGTCGAGTGCCAAAGCCGTTGCAAATCCCATTTTAAGAGCGAAGTGGTAGCCGTGTTCTTCTACGGACCGCAGCTGATAAGTGAGGGGTATAGGAAAGGTTGACGATCATGCTCGATGCTGACTCCAATTATGCCATGCCTAGAGAGAGAAGAGGCGAATTTTTAATGGACAAAAAAAAAAGAAGCATAACTAACATTATTATATCCAAATTAATGCACCGGAAGGCGCGATTAACATAATATTTTTTTTTTCCTACTTAAAGCGAGAAGAAACACCAATAATGTCCACTACTTTTAAAGCATCATCAAGTTTTTATTTGAATGAATAAATTTGGTGTAATTGTACAAGTACATTTACATCCACACTAATAATTTGTGAAGTGACAAGTCAAAAAATTACACATTATTCTGTTTTTTTATAGCCAGTAAACTATATAAGATTTACAAATATATGTTATTAAAGAAAAATAGCTAAGAAGTATAATGCATGGTCATGCTACTAACCATCTTATGATCGGGTGCAGAGGGGAGACCGTCTCCGACGGAGGAAAGGGGCATCTTGTTGGGACCTCCCCACATCTCCATGTTGCTGTCTAGTCCGGCGGGCCGCAGGGATGCCGGCCCATTATTACTATTGTTTTGATAGAGATGAGGAGTCAAGACGTGAGGCGGCAGACCGTTGACGAAATGAGGATATCCGCTTCCCGAAGCCGCTGCCGACGCCAGCTGTGAGGGGGAAAAAAGTTTTTATTTTTCTTACCTGAAGGCGCGAGAGATAAAGTAGTGACGAAACGAGGACTTACCTGGAATGAATGATCCAGCGGATGGTTAGAATCGGATACTAAAATATTATCTCCGAATCGATTGTTTCCGTAGTTATTTGGAAGAAGAGGAGGCATAAGGTCTTCTTGAGGTGGAAGAGGAGAAGAGTGAACCATACTGTTCGATAAGTTAGTCATCCACTCGCTCGGGCAGTTCACGTCTACCGTTTTAAATAGAATTTTTAAAAATTGCTTTTATTAACATTATGGATAAGACTGGTTCACACCCAACGCCAATCGCTAGCGACGGTCGAAAAGCCGCGCCAGTACCTGTCGCGGCGAGAAACGCGAGTCGCGTAGCTACGTTACTCGCTGGCGATTGGTTTCTGCGCGTGAACTAATGTAATCCTTAGTAAATATGTAAATGAGGGGGTGACATACCGGTAGAATTGTAGGACCAGATGGCGCTGAGGTCGGATACTCCGCTGTACACCGGATGCTTCCTCTGCGCTCTCTCCATTCCGATGGGCCTGGGTAGTTTTCTGTCCTCTCCACCGGGCACGTTCATGCCCGTAGGTGACGATAAGTTGCTGCCCTGAGGAGAAGCGCTGGGAGACATGGTAGACATGGGAGATCCCTCGTCTACTGACGAATAAAATATGAAAATCGTTAACATCCGAAATTCTAAAAAAAAATTCGAGTTTTTAAAGTGATAATCACCTTTGGACGAAGCTCCCACCGACGGCGTGGTGCTGGAGGATCGCTGGTTTGGCCTAATTCCCATCATGGAAGGTACGGCGGGATAATGATGCGAAATATTGCCGCCGCCCGGACCCACGTGAGATAATCCCTGGGCAGGATGGGGTGGATATCCTCCCATCATCCCCAAGAGAGGCATACCTTCGTTGGCCTGCTGAAGAGTTGGACCTCCCATTCCCGGAGGTAGAGAACCCACTGGACCCGATGGTGGCTGGTTGTTGAAATCGCCTGGTGGAGGTTGCTGCTGCTGATTGTGGCCGGGATGAAAAGGAAATCGTCCCATTCCCGGTGGATGAGCTGCTGGCATGCCGTGAAGAGAAGGGAATGTGTGATTCATGTTGGCAGCTGAGGGCAGAATGGGCCGGAACTGGGCCAGAGAAGGAGCGGGGCCCTCCTGAAAGGTGTTGGGACCAGAAGGCAGACGATGCGGCATAGGATGCATGGATGGACCGTGATGAGCCACCAGAAGCGAGGCACGACTAGAGAAGTCTGGAGCGTTGGGATTCAGATTGCTCTGCAATACCTGCAGATTCGAATTACTATTTGAGATGTTTCCGTTGTTGGAACCAGTTTCCTGAATGATGGGTCCGACGGACGATAGAGGACTGTGCTGACTAAAAGTAGTATTAGTGTGAGAACCTCCGGGACCAGAAAATCCTCCACTTCCGTTTCCAGAGGGAAGAGGAAAAGTGGGAAGACGAACTGCTCCCGTTAACCCGGAGATATTTTGCATAGCATGATGGTGGTGGTGAGGATGATGTTGGAAGAGACCTTCCGACATCTGAGAAACTGACATATTGTGAGAAGCCGAATGAGACGACGTGGCTTGCCCAGAACTGGATACGACACGTGGTACCTCGGTAACAGGAAATCCGTGAGAATCTGGTAGAGATCGGGAGTGCAACGGAGGAGGACTGGGCACAGACGGAGGAGTCGAACGTCTGGCATTACCGCCGCCCGTAGAAGAGGGTGGACCGATGGGTCCTAGTGGTGGAGTGCAAGGTGCGCTACGAGGACCGCTGCCGATGGCACCGAATCCAGAGTTGTGAGATATTGTATGTGCTAACGTAGATACCGTGGGATTACAGGAAGCATTAGGTGAAATGTGCAAATTGCCTCTATAGCCGGGTGCTTTGGCCGCGTCCACTATGGTGCTATTAGAAAGTGAAAGAGAAAGAGAACTTTGAATGGGATGCGAATTCTGTACATGGGAAGAAACCGACGTCACACCGGCTGCTGCTACACTGGCAAAATTTGGTTTAGCCATTTCTCTGTCTTTCTGTCCCCAAACACTAGGCTGGGCTACTTTGCTAAACAGATTATTGAAAGGAGAATATTCTTGGGCGATAGTGGATTGAAGAAGATCCGTATTACTGCTATTACTAGTCGGAGACATAGATGGAGGATTCTGATGAGAAGAACTAGTGACGATAAAGGGTTGTTTCTGATTCATGCCCAATACTTCGTTATTACCAGCTTCTTGCAACGACTGATTTCCAGTAGGACCGTTGATTAGTCTATTATTTGAAGGATTATTAGGAAAAGGTGACGGAGTGGGAATAGTACCTTGACCAGACGAAACCACTGTACTAGTTGCAGTAGTGGACGAAGTTCCGCCAGACCAATCCGACTGAACCGTTCCATTACCGGAACTTATTTTTACATCAGAAGCCAGAGTTATCTTGGTAGTTACTGTAACTGCGTTAGCTGGAACAGTTTTGGTAGTTCTGCCTTGGGCAATAACGGCCATGGTGTAAGACACGGTGGTTTTGGTGGTGGTAGTGGTTCCCGTCTGAACATTGCTAACTTTCTTCTCTGAAGGAAACAGTTGACGACTTACCAGAGTCTTTTCGTTAATATTAGAGTTATTTATATTACTAGTGGATAATAACGTTATGGTATTATTTCCTGACAGAGTAGAGGAACGAGGAGCCACGGTCAGTGGAGCTTTTCCGGTCAGTACGACTCCAGTCCACACATTCTGAGAATTTGTTGGAAAAGGCGTACCCACCGAAATGCTAGGTCGTATGCTACTGCTGTTGATGGCCGTCCGTGGCTGTGAAGCGAATGGAGGAGCAGCATTAGCTGGTAAACTAGGAGGTATTGTGCTAACTTTTGATAAATTAACTGAAACTATTCCAGATATTTTTGTTACAGATGTCTGCCGAGAAGGTATTTTATTTTGATTTACTGTTGTTACTGGGAGTCCGTTGGTGACCTTCATGAAAAAAGAAAAGCATTTAATTAGAAGTTGTTAAGAATTTTACGATTTTTGTATGTACGGGTATGACAAAAGATGTTTGAAATAAATATTTTTCATCTTTCTGATCGTATTTAAAGATGCAAATTTTTAAGTATCATGTTTTCCAAAGTGCAAATATTGTTCCTTCAGCAGGTAGAAGGCAAAATTGTGTATGTGAATTGTAAATTAACTGGTTTATATAAATATAAAATCCAATTTGTATAAGATAACATACAGTGAAATATTAAATACCGTTTAGGTAAATCAACTTCCAGATCTTCAGATTTTATACCACAGAAAATAATAATTGGGCTAACAATGTGAATATGCGTTGGTTGGATGGATGCAGTGGAAGAGTGCTCTGCTATGTTTCTACAATGGAAATCCAGGTTTAATTTCCAGGTTCCATACATAGTTTTTTCAGGAGGGATCTGAGTAGGCTTGTTGAACCCATCCTCCGTCTGACAGCTGACCTCACCAGGGATGTTGTGGGTGGTTCTTTTCCATTCTGCGATTAATATGCAGTGGGACATGGAAATATCCTGATACAGTACTTAGTACTCACTGAATGGAAAGTGGCATAAAACCACACAAGAAATGCACACACTTTTACACAAAACTTGATTATTAAAAATATTGAGGCAAACTGAGGTTAGGTTGGTTGGTTAAGCAGTCATATTGCATAAGGGATATACTGTATCTGATAGCAGCCACTTGTAGAGCCCATCACAGGCTGGCCAGCATACATGATAGGGTCAAACGGATGGTTTAAGGATGGGATTCAATGGGCCGGGCCCGGACCTCTCTTGAAAAACTGGAGGTGTGGGATCTGTATTCTCCAGAGTGGTAAACCACAGTTTACCATGTGGCCATCCGGCTGACGAGGCAAAAACTCAGGCCTGGCATAGTGACAGATCTTAAAGATTTACAATCGAAACGAATATTAGAATGGTAGAATATAAATAGCAAATATGAGTACATTTGAATAAAATACAACTCTGTAACGAATAAAGATATTTATTTCAAACATGTTCTAATTTTTGTCATACCCTGCTAACAAAAACTTTCAACAAAGTGACTTATCAAATTATCTCAGAATTCTTGTCTAAAGTTAAATCAATAATATATTGAATTGTATTTTAATACAATATCAAATTTATTATGAATTGTTCAGTTTGGTATTTTTCTTTTATTTACACTGTGCAATATTTTATATTATATTTGCTTTATGTTAATACTTTGTGTTACAATGTTTGCAGTTCAATATACTGTATTTCAATAAAGAACATGAAAAGAACATTATTAATCATCTCAAATTACTTAAGAAATTTTCCACTGTTCAAATAAGTATAAGATATCTATGAACTAAAATTAAAATAATATAAGAAATCATAACATGAGTTTTGTAATTTTATTTCTATAATAAAAATTGATAATCTGCTCATATATACAACTTAAAATAATAATAATAATATAATAACAGTGATTATTCTATATAAAGAATTTGGCTTGTCAACAGATTTGATGAAGTCTGGTATACATTTAATATAGAAACATTACACAGTAATAGTAAAAATTGATACTGCACGCAGTGATATTGCAAGTTTCATTATTTTTTAAGATAATAATTTGAAACTTCAAAAACTTCAAACCATTAGGCTCAACTCACACGAGCCACAGCACAACCACGCCACAACTACAAAACGGTAGTCTGTTTGTGGACAGTCATGAATTATAATTATATTAATATAGAACGCAATAATCTACTCGAGACAGACCGCTAACTGAAGAGGGCTTCAACCGCTGTTGCAACTTGTGGCCGATATTGTCGCTACTTGTGGCGTGGTTCTGTTGTGGTATTGTGAGTTGAGCCTTAAAGTTCAAAAATAGTGCCTTTAGAACAATGGTTCTCAAACTGGAGTCAATAGTCCTCTAGGGTAGTGGTCTACAAATTATGGTACGCGTACCCCGAGGGGTACGCAGAAAAATCTAGGGGGTACGCCACATTTCTCTTACATTAAAAATGGCATAACTCTTTATCAAAATGTGTTGGTCCTGAAAAGTACCGTTTTGAAATAGAATTAATTAAAATGCTATTGTACTATATTTCTTATAATACATCCACTACTATGATCTTCTAATTGAAAGGTAATTATATATATGAATATATGATTATAGAATATGAGAAAATGGAGTTGAAAGTTGACAATGAATCATGTTCAAGGGAAATATGGTTAAGTTGTGTTTTTGTCTTTAATTGAAAAGAATCTGATGAATGGAATTCTTTCAGTTTACTAACATGAACTATATCAGTTTTTTGATGTAGAACTTGATTAGGTCTATCTATTTCAAATGTTACCTGCGAAGGTTGAGATAAAATGGTAAACGGGCCTTGAAATTTCGGAGTAAGCTTCTTCGTATTAGGGTAGAAAAAT
>AYEL01071051.1:0-23186 GCA_000484575.1 Olivierus martensii
GCTTGTATTAAATGGCTGGCTTTTAATTTTATTCAGCCAAGCAATTTTACTTGAGTGTAAAATCCTTTCTTGACATCTTGGCAAAGATTAGTGTATGTATGTGTAGCCATACTTTCGAAATATCCCTAAAATATATCAAAAATTGAAAATTTTTTTTCTGCCACTGTCCCAATTAAGCAAAAAGTTGTCCCAATTAAGCGTTTAAATTTTGTATTAGTTTATTAGTTTGATTTTCGTTCTTTGAGATTTGTCCCAATTATGCAGCTGTCCCAATTAACCAGTGTCCAAATTAAGCGGAATCCACTGTATATATATTCGATAGAATAAATAAGCAAGTAATAGAAATTCCCAGCCAGCCCTAACTATAATTATTAACTAATTATAATAAAGGTCAAATTGGCATGAAGATAGCATTTAGATCACATTCAAAAGAAAAAATCCAAAGTCCCAAATTTATTATTTTAATGATCTCAAAAAATTGAATATCTAATTATGATAATGATGGAAAGTTATCATTATTAGATATTCAATATAATGGTATCTTGGAAAGTTTGTATTCTGATGGTTTATAGCTTAAAATAACTACTATTTAACATTTCATAAAGTGCATAATTTTCCCCACATTTATGTAATTTCAGAATTATTAAAATATTCGATAGAATAAATAAGCAAGTAATAGAAATTCCCAGCCAGCCCTAACTATAATTATTAACTAATTATAATAAAGGTCAAATTGGCATGAAGATAGCATTTAGATCACATTCAAAAGAAAAAATCCAAAGTCCCAAATTTATTATTTTAATGATCTCAAAAAATTGAATATCTAATTATGATAATGATGGAAAGTTATCATTATTAGATATTCAATATAATGGTATCTTGGAAAGTTTGTATTCTGATGGTTTATAGCTTAACATTTCATAAAGTGCATAATTTTCCCCACATTTATGTAATTTCAGAATTATTAAAATTATGATTAATTATAAATTCAATACATAATGTAATAAATATGAATTTGAAAAAACAAAACTAGTTTTTCTAACAAGTATGAAGTATAAAATACAGTAAAATCTTAATAATTTAAAGATGACATAGAAATATTTTCTAAATGATTCTGAAGATGAACAGTTGAAAATACATTTATTAATCTAACTTAGTTACTACCAAAATTTATATGATAGATAATAAGATGGGTGAATTTTTCCATTTCTAGCCAATTTATCAATGTGTTAATGATGCAAAATTACAGTACTAACAAGGTTGATAATTATATGAGTTGTATGAGTGGATATCCAACTTATTTTATCAATGCAAAAAATTTCTATCATCCTATCACTTTGGTTGATATAAATTTGCTAGAAGATTATGTATACTAAATACATAGTTCTGAACTTATTTTAATGAATGCAACTATTTGTGAAGACATCATCTATAGTTTCATGAAAATGTTTATTCTATTAGAAAAGAAGCATATAATTGTATACTTTAACAAATGTCATTCAAAATGAACAGATATTAAAAAAAATTAAATTCAATTAGCTTTTGTTAGTACAAGATTTCAATAAATAATAACAAATGATATTAGTGTATGAAATAATTTTTCAATCAAAGAAATCCTTGCTGCAGATATTTCAATAATGATTCACATGATCAACTTGCTTCACATATAATACATAATATCACTGAAATAAAAATTTCAATATACTTCAAAGAAAATCTTTTACAAATTGGAAAGCAAATAGAACAAGTTCAGTTACAAGTGCATGAATCTTCTGAAGATTGAGCATTTTATTAAAAACAACTGAACACCAGAACTGTAAATAAATCAGCATATTAATTGGGTGGGTAACTCAGGGCCCACATTAATATTTTGTATGGCTTACATCACACAAAATATTAAAAAATAAATAAATAACTAAAATAAAAAATTCCTTAACCAAGAAAATGAAATACGGATTTTTCCAACTCCTTTTTCAATAAATACAGAAAATGCACCAAATGAACTTCAATTGGAGATAATAGACTTATAAAGTAATTTAAATTTGAAATATACTTTTGAAGAAAAAATTTGGTATATTTTTATAAAAAATTTTATCAAAGAAAATCAATTTCCCAACTTAAGGAAATATGCAGCAAAAATTCTATTGTTATTTTCTACAACTTATATATGTGAACAGTTTTTCTGCAATGAGTTTAGTAAAAAGCAAAAGAAGAAATCAGCTAACAGACACATCTTAATGTGGAGGACACGGCTATACGGGACCAGTGTCGATATGACAGGCGTTTGGCCTAGAACGGTAAAGAGCGCGTTACAGGTAAGGATGAGTAACGAGTGAATTCAACAACGGAGATGAGACTACGTCGAATTAAAATTCAACAGCTTCTTTATTTAGAGAGACTTGTACATGATGACTTACAATCGTCGCACAGAACAGAAGAGAGATACATGTATTCTTTGGATCCACGTCAATTACCACATACAATTTATGAACTTTTCGAGGAGTTGACAGATGTTCACTTAGTATAGTCACTAGTCCAAATCCACAATCTTTAGTCCAGGTTATGTGATTCAACACAGACGATGCAGGTTCACTTCCTGACGATTTTGAAGAACTTAAAATAGACAGATCAGCACTTATCCACTTTAATTCTATGGCCACTTGGGTTCAGCGATCGCTGTTGCACAATCGACGGTGGTTGCGACAGTGAGTAGGAGACGTTATGAGATGGGAAGGAGCAGATATGTCAGACCAAAGATTTTTGTATCCTTTCCAACGGATGAACCGGAGAACAAGTGCGTCAGTCCCCGGGCAAAGTTAGCTCTTACATCTCGTGATCTTTTCGTTCACCTTTTTCTAAGAGAGGAAAGATGATGTTTATTTTCTCAAACATTCGCCGAGATGGGTGTCGAATTCGCGACTATTCGTCGGACACCTGAGATAAACATTCTCAGCAATTTATTGATATGGGGGGACAAGAGTTCACTCGACGATCAAAATACAACGCTGTGTCGCCGTCAATTCGATATGTTTATTTTGACAGGTGTTTTTCTTCCTCGTTCGAATTCCTTTCTATCTCTTGTTTCTGTTAATTTGTCTTAATCATGACCAAAAAAATCGAGGTGGAGAGTAACAAGGTACAGACGTCCCACGCTCGATCTCCCACCTTCCTCGGAATTTTCCCCGACTCCGTCTCCGTTCGGGGGGTAATTCATGACCCTTACATTAAAAATAATTTAAAATTAGCAGTGACTAATATTCAACCAAATATTTTTGATGTATTACTTTCACATCATTTCCGAAGTCATATTAAGCATACTTATGTTAATTTATAATCATATATGAATAAATAATTGTGATTTATCCGCATTTTGGTTTTTTCTTTTTTCTCATGTGTGGCCCATGTCATTTTGAAAGTTTTAAATGTGGCTCTTACATAGAAAAAGGTCATCCATTCCAGATATAAATAATCAGAAGCATATTCCTCTAAAATAACTAATTTTTAAGCCATATCCAGGCAGTGCTGAGAACACACTGCTACTATTATAATTAATAATTTATATTTTGCTGAATATTTCAAATATTTTTAGAATAATAATGTATTATACTATAATTTATAATATAGTATATGATTTATATGTTTTGGTATTTTTTCATATAATATATAATAGAGGTCATTTATCTTGCCATCAAATAGGAATTTCCAAATAACTGAATTATTTTGTTTGAAAAATGCATTGACAATTAAATTACTTTATATAAAATATATAAATTTATATAAATATTTATAATGTTAGAATTTTAGATTATTTACATACACAATATATATATATATTAGGGGGTACAATTTATGATTATTTTCGTCATAAGGGTACGCGGTCAAAAAAGTTTGAAGACCACTACTCTAGGGGACTGCAGACCCTAGTTTAGAGAACCACTCTTCAATATTCTGAATAGTTGTCCACTGCAAGAGAAAGATTGTGTGTAAAAAACTTTCTCCATCTTTCTTATGATTGGGCTATTTGACTAAAATTTGCCTTAAATAATTGTTTGTCAAAAAATGTTTTGTTAACAGTAACCTATATGTTAATTGTAGTTAATTTTAAAGAATCCATGAGCAATCTAATAAATTGTAGAGAGACCATCACACAAGAAATCCTAAAAAAAGTTTGGGAACTACTGCTTTAGAAATATGATCAAAATTTTATTCTGTAATATTAGCATCTTAAAAACACCAAAGATGTTGGGTTGAAACTCCAAAAATAAAACAATGCAAGCATACTAAAATAACATAAGAGTTATTTCCCTATAAACAATTCATCTTGTGGATTATTTCTGGAAGTTAAGCTGGTCATAGATATGTGAAATATTAGCAAATAAAATCTCTTAAAACAATAACATAAATGGAAGAAAAATGATTATTAGTATTTATCATTATTATTATTTGTTATATCTATCAAATAATCTATAATATCAACAAAGAGATTATTTAACATTATGTAACATAAATCAGTTATGTTCTTGCTGTAACATCTGTCTAGATAAAAAAAAAAAAAATAGAATCAAACTGATATCAAATGTAAGCTGAATGCTGATATTACTGTTTTAGATTAAAGAACAAATAAATTGACAAAAGTGATCACAGATCAATTCACCATAATTTTGTCTGCAATGTTGTATTATATATGTAAACAATTTCAAGTAAACACATCAACATTAAAATATAAAACACTGTTGATCAAATATGCATTTTACTTGGAAATTATGGTATAATTATATTCTCAAGAGTATTATTCTAATAACTATATGTATAAAGAAGAATCAGAACCTGAAATAAAGAAAATTTGTATTTGTATTCCATGAATCAGCAAATCACAAACAAAGTATTATTTGACATGACAATGAAAAAATTAATTGTTATATATAAAAAAGATATTTTGATGCCTATGTTAAAAGCAACATTTTGATGCCCATCAATTATCATCATCATCAAAATTATCTTAATATATAATATGTCAAGTTTCATTATATAATTTCTATTTTAGATATAATTCTATTTTAGTATTATAAGTTTTCCACAGTTTCTATATAAGTACAGATCCATCACTTTTACATAAAAATGATAATGGACAGCTATATTCTATAAAACAGTCTAACATTTCTATTAAAGTTCGTCAAAATAAGACGGAAAGTTTCTCTGTGAAACCAAGGAACATTCTTAAATAGAATTTAAAGAAATAACGAAAAAAAAAAATCATAAATTTTATTAATACACAAAAATAATATGCCAATAATTAAATTTAACTTTGAATTACACATGATGTTTGTAATTAGGACTTTAACCATTGAAGTTTTGCTATTTAGCCACTTTCAGATTTAATGTCTTCTACTACTTAGGAATGGGATAAAATAGATTACAATAATTCTATATGTATTTTCAAATATTAAAATCAATATGATCAAATATTTGATCATTAAATTAATATAATAGTAATCTGATATCCTATCAGAAATAAATTTAGAAATATATATTTTTTTAATATATCACTTTTTCAGAATATTCTTGTTTTAGTTAGCCTCAACTTTTATAGGGAGTATTGCTAGTTAAAGATGACAAACAAAATTGACAGTAAACAAGCTGAAAGGCAGTATTTAATATATGAAAACAGAGCACACTTTTTACTTGTTCAACAATTCTTCATTTATTACATTGAGTGTATCACAAGATTTAATTTTGTTATTTCAAATTTTGGCGGAATAATGTGAAAATTACTACTTTATTTCACTAAGTGACAAATTTAACCATATCTGAATAGCAAGACCAGATTTCAGATGTTTGTGAAGTGCATCAGGATTCATAATTAAGGTAAGAAATATTATTATTATTATTTTTTATTATAAAATGATAAATAACAACAACATACTATCAATATTCTTTGATAGTCAAAATGTCAATTTTTTTAAATTTAATAATTTTTTTTAAGTTGTAAAAATATATGTATATGTATGTATATGTATATGTATATATATATATATATATTAAAATAAAAGTCAATGATGGAAAAAAAATTTTATAAAATAAACAAGATTACATTGCATTTTAAACTCAATTTTTAATCTTATTTTCACATATTTGGAATACTGTATTTAAAATTTATTTTAGTAGAATGTGTTAACTGAGATATATATAATCAAAATTACATGCATGTTATATGCTAAAATAAATAATTGGACTATTTCAAAAAGATCAAATTGCATTGAATTATGCATTATGATTAAAACAAATGAATTATATTTTTTCAAAGAAGAAAATCAAATGAAAATCACAAATGTTTTATGGAAACCAAAACAAATTAGATGGAAAATAATCACTATACTTATTATTTATTAAACAGCAAAAAGTGCAGAAAATTAAATTTTTAATTCTGAAAAATTTTATATGAAACACAAAAATTACTATATACTATTTTTTTTTCTGGTGAAAATTTAAAAAGCTGTGTTTCTATAGTTTTTCAAGTTTTAAAAATAATTTGTAGATACTGTCTACATTTCTGGCTACAAATTCTTACCTGTTTATGTCTACTCATTTTTTTTCTTCTGCTGGGTCAACTAAAAAACAACAATTTGCAAATAAGAAAGTCATGATGATTTAGGGAGAAAATTAGTTTTTTTTTATTATTTTTAAAAAACTAATTTTATTTATTAGTAACTGTTAATGATGATTTGTAATCACATAATTACAAAAATTTATAAAATTTATTAGCAAAACATCGATTAATGTTGCTGTTAACATTTCTCAGTTGCATAAAAATATATAATAATCATGAAAAGAATATCAAAAAAATTATTATTTTATATTGCACTGTAATCTTATTCATTTTATAAAATTATCCAACTCCCTTTTAGCTGATTTAGATGTTTTGTTTCCCATTAAACTTAAATACATTAACTATAACATTTGATATAAATATGTCAGTTTAGACTGAAAATATTCTAAACTTGTAAAAAGGAATCAAAGTATCACTAAATTATTAATATTAGTATTATGCTGATGATGATGACATTGAAAGGAGTTGCTTATTATTAAATAGGTCAAGATTACAAGTATGTTACCACTACTCATGTCAATTATTATAAAATAAAAAATACTGAGAAGCCAAAAAACAGGAAAATAACAAATTTATTCATATGAATAATTAAATTTATGTTTCCATTGTCTTGGCATATGTTTCTTACTTTACATGAAATAAATTCTGGAAATCAAATCCAAAATTTATCATTCAGTATTTCAATATAAATGCTTAAATTCATTTATTATTTTGTTTGCACAGCCGAAAATATAAAAAATATTTTGCATATTGATTTGCAAAATATTTATCTAAACATCCATCTCCAAACATATATACATATGAAGCAAAACAGACAAAACTGATATTTTAAATTTTTAAATGTTTTTGTATATTTTTGATAAACTATTTTTAGATTATACAGCATATTCCATTTAATACTGCTAATTTATTCCTAAAAACAGAAGTGTTAACTGAATCAACATTATACAAGTCATTATAATATACAGAAATACCTCGATTATTGCGATTCTCGATTTATCGCGGTTTATAATTTGATACCAAAATTCAAAAGTACTGAATCAATATTATACAGGTCATTATAATATACAGAAATACATCGATTATCGCGGTTTCGATTATTGCGATTCTCGATTTATCGCGGTTTATAATTTGATACCAAAATTCAATTATTGCGCTCAAAATTCGAATTATCGCGGCTTCGTGATATAGCCCACTATATAAGCATGTAATTTATTATTTACAAAATCGACATAATAGAGATATAATAGGTTACTTAATATTTGTACAGATAATAAACATGATTTAGTAAAGATATTTTGTATTATAAAATGAATAGTAAGGAAAAAAAATTAAATACAATAAATTATAGTATTCATTAACATATAATGCAACTCCAAATATGTCAAACTTTGCGGTATTGAGAGAGAGGATTGGAATTACTGATGGAAAAATGGACCAGGTATATTCTCCTCATTGAGGAAGGTATAAAATTTGATTTACAAATTAATTTATCACAAATTACTGCATTTATCCTAAATCATTGAAAATAATGTTAGATTTAAGAACTTTACACAGTTACTAAAAATTCTTTATTCTTTTTTTTATTAACCATCCTTAGCAAAAAATATAAGTATTGATTTTAATTTTTGTATTTTTTGATAAAGATGGTTAATAACCAAAAGTAATCTGAATAAAGAATTTTTAGTAAAACAACTGCATAAAATGCTTAAATCTTACATTATTTTCAATGATTTACAAATTCACAAACATTTTTTATATAAAATATTTCCGATATAAGATAATGCCAGATAGTCAAAAATGAAACTAAATATTTTATTGTCAATGTAACTTATAAGCAAATGAACATTTATTTGTTGTGAAAGCAACTTGAAGGACAAGTTCATTTACTTCTGTATAATATTTTAAAAATGAGACTATAAAGATCTTTATAATGAATATGGTCTAAACCAGGCAGGACAAACTTGCAGCTGTCAGCATTTTTCAGTACAGCCCAGTCCATTTTGGTCTAAACATTTTTAATAATCATGTATTTTACTATATATTCATGACAAACTTGCAGCTGTCAGCATTCTTCAGTACAGCCCAGTCCATTTTGGTCTAAACATTTTTAATAATCATGTATTTTACTATTTAACTATTGTACAAAATTTATAAATGCAATAATACAATAAATCTTAACTATAAGTAAATGTAACTTGCTATTTTTCTTATATCCTTAAAATTCTTATAATCAGAACTACAAGCATTTTAATAGTTTTATTCTTGTAAAATGTTTTCGGACTATCTTTGGTTCCTCTTCAGTCCAAAAATGTTTTACAAGAATAAAACTCTTAAAATACTTGCTTGTAGTGCTGATTATAAGAATTTTAAGGATACAATAAATCTTATTAAATCAATAAATCATTAAATCTTATTAATGAATTAATTAAACTTAATTTTTAAGTATTTTCTTTAGGTATATTCTATAAGTGAAGTAAATTTTTTCAAAATTTTATTCTTTTATAAAACATCTATTTTTGTTGTGGTTAAACAATTAGGAATTTAACAAATTTGAATGTTTAGGCATGGTGCTCTCAATATGTATTGCCCATTAAATGGCCCCCACTAAACTAATTTGACACCCATAATTAAAATTGATAATGAAGAATAAATTTCTCAGCAAAAATGTGATTTTCTTAGCAAAATTTATTAATATAAAAACTATTTTCTTTAGGTATATTCTATAAGTGAAGTAAATTTTTTCAAATTTTATTCTTTTATAAAACATCTATTTTTGTAGTGTTTAAACAATTAGGAATTTAACAAATTTGAATGTTTAGGCATGGTGTTCTCAATATGTATTGCCCATTAAATGGCCCTCACTAAGAACTAATTTGACACCCATAATTAAAATTGATGAAGAATAAATTTCTCAGCAAAAATGTGATTTTCTTAGCAAAATTTATTAATATAAAAATTTAATTTTTTAAACTATTAAAATTATTCAAAAAAATTTATGTTGATATTAAATTAAGATTTTTTTTTGAATCACATCATACTGCTATACAGGTATCCCTCATAATATGGTAGATAGGTTCCTAAAAAACATCGTGTTATGTAAAACTGTGTTATATGAGACCTGGAGCCAATACAAAAAATAGAGTTACTTTCCAAAATAAATAACTTTCTTTAATTTCACACAAGAAACTTAATTTTTATTAAGAATATTAATAACACAAGACATAAAGAAAAAAAGAAATATATACCCAAGACCCTAAAAAAACAACATTTGTAAAAATAAAAGGAAAGAAAAAGTATACAGCCTATATAACATTATTTAATAATTATATCTTTCTTACTACTGTTTATTAAAAATGAAACATTTTTTCTTTTTAACAATATCAACTCACTGTTTCTGAACTTTTTTTCTCTATTTAAAGTTTGTGTAGCCTTTGCTCTCTTTACAAAATCTGTAATCTAATCCACTATAATCAGTCCTTAATGAATATTCAAAAAAATTTATGAATAAAAAATGTATTTTTCTATTTCACATTCCTCTATTGAAGAATAAAAACTTATTTTTTAATCAAGAAAATGTTTGGAATGCAATATACTCAATGGCAACAATTAACTCAATTACAAAATTAATTCGATTTCAATTTGAAACTGATCAAGACTGCATATGTCCTCTCACAGCAAACTAGTGAAATTGCATTTTATGTGTGTATTGTGTCTCTAGTATGGATTTATAAAAATTAATGAAAATGTTTTGTGTTGTAGGAGGTTAATGTAATTTTCTAAACATGTTAAGTAAAAACTGTATTGTAGAAGTACCGTGCTATATAGGGTTTCCACAATTTTCAAATTATGTTAGAGTGAAACCGTATTGTAGGAAGCCATGTTATAGGAGGGATACTTGTATAAACAGAAAATCAAGACTAAACCTTATAAATTACTGAAACTGACTAAAAGTGAAACTAATTTTTCTTTCAAATTTTAATTAAGAAAAGAAAGGAACTCCAAACATTAAATTATGTCAATATTTGATCATAGTTCTAATCAAATGATGTTTAAGAATATTATATATATTAATCTGTAATTTAAAACCTTGGCTGATAATTAATATTTAGGAAATTTTTTAAGAAAAGAAAGGAACTCCAAACATTAAATTATGTCAATATTTGATTATAGTTCTAATCAAATGATGTTTAAGATTATTATATATATTAATCTGTAATTTAAAACCTTGGCTGATAATTAATATTTAGGAAATTTTTTTATTGAAAAACAACAGTATATAGACATTCCTCTATAAACAGCTAAGTTACTGCTTTTTTATCTATGTCAATAAGAAACTAATATGATGCTGTTAGGTCAGCATTATTAGAGAAGTAAAACAGCTTGACAAATTTGAAATTAATCCCTTTAACACTCTTTTTTGTCCATACAATACAATAGATAATATACAATTGAATAGTGATGATAAAAAACTAATTAATTTCAAAAATAATTTAAAAACAAGTCTTTCAATAAATGACTACAAATATAAAATATTATAATTAAATTTCTTTTAAACAATAATGTTTGTAAAAAGACAATTTTTATTTCAAATTTAAGATTACAGGTATTCCACAACTTACATATATTGAACTTCTATAAATCCAATTTTACATAAAATTTTCCAAATATTTTTCTTTTTATGAGATATAGAACAAACATTTATTGTAATATTAAATTACAAGTCCAAACATATTGGTTTACAACATTTAAAAGTTTTTGTTACTTGATTTATTTATATTTTATGTATTGTTTGCTGATCTTAAATATATTATTATTGATACTATATATTTCCATGCAGTATTAGTCTCCCTTTCAGTCAAAGAACAATATGATGCTATAATATAGTAAAGGTATAATCATTATAGTCAACCTAGCTCCAGTAGTTTTGGATTCAGAATTTTTATTAAAAACTATTTTACCAATTTATGCAGAATTTGAATTAGGTGAAAATTTTTGATCCCAATTATTTGTAAAACTGGAAAATATCTGTATTGCCTATATATTATATATATAACATTTCATATTTTTGTGCTCTATAAAATTTTATAAATTCATGATATTGATTAATCGCAAACGAAATTCTCTTTACTAAATCTCAATCATGAAATGAATTTGCTTATGTAGTATTATTCCTTAGCTTTCTATCTATTGTAATCATTTCCATTTGGGAGAATAATTTGAAAATTATAGCAGCTTTTTTTCTAAAATAATATAGTATATTAGCAGATTATAAGTATGTGTTTGTTTTTGTATTCAAACAATTTAAATAAATGTATGTATTATATTGACATTTTTAAAATTTATAGATATACAGTAAAACCTCAATTTTACGGATTATAGTGGGCAAGACTAGTCCGTAAAATCGGAAAGTCTGTAAAATCAAAGTAAAGTTTTTTTATAAACATTAATTAGCATTTTCAACCGTAAATCGAAGTAAAATTTTTTTATAAACATTAATTAGCATTTTCAACATAAAATAAAATTTTTTTATAAACATTAATTAGCATTTTCAACATACCTGTCATTTTTTATAAACATTAATTAGCATTTTCAACATACCTGTACTAATTAATGTGACTTATGCCTGCTGTACTAATTAATGTGACTTATGCCTAAAAACTGTATTATTTTACATGAGTATTTAAAAATTAAATTACCTACATACATGTATATTAAATTTAGGTAAGTTGTTAGAATAAATGCATTATGCAATAAATAAGTGCTTTATTTTACAAATACTGGATGTAAACAGTTTATGCAAATATTGTATTATTATTATTTATTTTATATTTTGGGATGGTGTCCGTAAAATCGAGGTTTTACTGTATCTATTCAATACTTTCATTATTTGTTTTTCTTATTGATCTACTTAAATCAAGGTTAATGTTTGACTTTTGGAAACAATTTATCATATATGATATTTGATATATTATTCAATATTTATCAGTTTTGAACGTTATATGAACTGCCTATAACACTAATTTAATAACTAAATATACAGCACACTTGGCAGTAGTGACTTCAAACTTTGAAGTCACTACTGCCAAGTGTGCTGTATATTTAGTTATTCAATATTTATTGTCAGTTTATAAAATTTTTTATTGTTCAAAAACAATCAAATGATTCTGATAAACTTGCCAAATTTAACCCTTGAGAGAGACAACAGAAATTTTTCGTTGTGTGTCTCAAGGGTTAAATTTGGCAAGTTTACCAGGTTCATTTGGATTAAAATTCCCTTGAAGTTTGGATTGTAACATTCACATTCATTTAAAAACTATTCAATTTTATTAAAAATGTTCAAAGCAAACAGAAATTTTATCATTATATGATTAAATTTGCTTTTATAATAAAAAAGATCTACTGATTGAATTCTTATATTTCATTCTTATAGTGTATTATAAGAGTGATTTATATAAATACAAAAATATAAATCACCTTTATATATATCAATAATCCATATCAATAATAAAACATTCTAAAAAATACACACGCACACGCACACGCACACGCACGCACGCACACGCACGCACGCACGCACGTATGTATTTTGTAAAATTAATTAAATGGATCAAATTTTTATAATATAATAGTCTACTTGATAAATTTTTTGCAAAAATAAATCAAATTTGTTATTAACTAATATTAAAATAAATGACTTCACTGAGTAAAATCAATAAATGAAAATTTTAATGCTTTCTGTACAGTAGGTTCCCGACTTGTGGTTAATTTGTCCAAAAAATTCACACAAATTGAAAACTGTGCAAATCTAACAATGCATAAATTCAATGCACATGATTGAGCACATTAGCAAACAAAATGGAAAATGAAATTTACAAGCATACTTTAAACATAAATAAGAAAATTTGAGGTCATAAATGATATTTCTGCAAAATAATAAATTATTTAATTAAATTTTCATTGGCTATTTAATTAAATTTTCATTGGCACTTTACGGAAATTCAACAAAAATAAAAAGACTTATGATGCAGTTTCAGAGATATGTGAATGCAAAAGTCAAAAACCACTTAAGTCATGGACCAACTGTATTTTATAATTTTTTATAAGATCTATTTAATATAACAATAATTATACTCCAATAATTTACAGAGTTTATAAATTGAAAATATATAACTGCAAATGGTAATAATAATCACTGAGTTACAAAATAGTTAAATTATTGATAATTCCATCATTTATTTAAAAACTTGAAATTATCTTTTACAAATTTTAATTTTCCAAATAATTTTGATAAGTCAGTTTGTTTATAAAAATTTTTATAATATAAAAAATCATTATATATAGTTAAAACATTCAAAAATAATGTAAATCACCAAATTCAATTATATTTAAGAAAAATGAAATAAAAACAAAGAACAGCAAAATTTATATAAGTTAATAGGACAAATGCACAATAAAAAGAAAGAAAAAAAGCACATGTAAAGTACATAAAGATCAACACAAAGACAAGAAATATACGTACGTAAATTAAACAGATTTTAATATGTACGAATAAAGAGAACAATAGAGATCACGTTTCCTAAATAATAATATTGCAATACCTAAACTAAAATGCTTCATGAAAAACTGATACTGGAATGAATGATTGCTATTTATTTTTCTTTAGGTATTGACACAATTTAAATATAAAAATTTATTTAATAATGTAATTAATTTTGACTATAAAATCATATATCAGATTAAGACCTTACATATATACATACGTATATTTATTTACAAGACACATTTAATAAAAAAAAAGCTATGCACTTTCACCAACCTGCACTGTGCTGGTGACAGCTGTACTGCTGCAGCTGCTGCCAGCAGCAGCTCTTGTTCCCTCAACTGTTCCACTTCCAAGCCCACTGGGAACCCTGCACAACCCTGCTCGAGTTAGAATTTCACTTAGTTCACGTTCTGGTTCTTTTATCAATGATGTGATCAACTGATGGGCTTGTCTTGTAGCTTCTGCTGATCCCCTACATTATAATAATTGGTAACACATTGGAAACAGCAGGCTATCTCAAATACTGTTTTAATTGAGAATATCGACACCATTTTAAATTATAAGTTATTAATCAGTTCTTAGAAATGATACAGTCCCACTTGATATTTAAAAGCTTTAAAAGAATTTATTTAATTAAAAGATATAATAGAAAAATATGCTTAATAGTGCTTTGGTATATCTTTCTAAATATACTGCTTAAAAAAAGTTTATTAAATTTAAAGCTTTTTAAAAGATAATAAATGGTCATACTAAACTGTTAGATTAATATCAGAAAAGATTAGTTTAATTAATAGTAGCACAAACACAATATCGTAAATAAGGATATTAATAATAAAGATGTTAGTAATTAAAACAGTATTGTTAAGTTAACCCAAATACAAAACTTAATGATTTTCATTCATTATATACAATTCAAAGAAATAGATAAAAAGAATAGTGAGGCTGAAAGTTGATTCAAATAAAAAAGTTATATTGGGCTTGAAATAAAAACATTGTTAAATTTTATTTTACAAAATAAATTTATTCTTGTAAAATATAAAAAATTCCATTCCAAAATTAGTTTTTAACATATACAAGAGATTACTTACCTGATTATAATGGTTCGATCTCCTTGGCCCTTTTGTTTTTCAACTTCAATATGAGCACCAGATACTTCACGAATTGCATTAATATTACAACCACCTCTTCCTATAACACGACTAATGGCATTTGAAGGCACAGATACCTTTTTTGACCTGATTAAATTTTGAAATTAAGAAATTATTTTGATATATGATTAATATTTATTTATATAAAAATTAAATGACGACAGAAATCAATTTTAACAAATCTTTACCTGCGTACAACTTCTTTCCAACCTTCTTCTCTTTTTTGACCCTTTTTTGGAGAAGTACTGTTTGCCAATGGTGATTTCAAAGAATGAGGTAAACTAATTGTAGTGGGACTTCTTAGACCAGCAGATAATGCTACTTCAGGGCTAAGTTCTAATGCTAAGTCACCTAAAGCTTCCCTAAAAATATAAATTTACAGTTAAAGTTGTAAAAATAAAAATTATAAATATAAATATTTGAAAGTACTTACAGACCAGAAAATTTTGAATCATTTAAATTAATTTTTCCAGATTTTGAACATCTAGCTGGTACAGGAGACAAGCTACAATAATCATCTATATCACCTACAGAAGAACTTCCAATAATACCATTAACTATAACTTCTTTTGAATGTTTTAGTTGTTCTTTTAGAACATTGCAATTAGTTGGAGATTTAGAATCTGAAGTAATTACAGCTGATATAACTGAAGTCATTTCTGTACAAGATGGTTTAGCAACAGAAACTGTTGTTGTTGTAAGTGCAGAAATAGTTGTAACAATGGTTGAAGGAATATCGTGCTTTAAATTTCGTTTCTTAGAATTTCTACTATTTATACCATTATTTAGAGAATTAATGTTTGGATCTAATCTTTGAGAAGATTTATCATGTACTTTAATATCTTTTTCTTTTAGAATTCTACATTCCCTGATCCCACTTTTGCAGGTTTCATTTCTTTTATTTCTTTCTTGATTTTTTGTTCTATCTCTCTCTCTTTTTCTTTCGGCCTTAACTTCTAAATTTAGTCTTGATTTAATTTGAATATCTTCTCTACTTGATTCATGTTTCAAATATATATTCCTATTTTTTACAGAACATACTTCATTTAGCAAATTTTCATCATTTGTATTTCTACATTTTAACGTTTCATTATGCTCTGGAGATTCATGTTCCCTGCATGATCCTATATCAAAACCTATAAAACAAGATTTGAAATAGCAATAATTGAAGATTAAATATGAATTCTTATATCATTTTATTATAAAAATTATTAGTATATAATAATAAAGAAGATAATTATAATTGCAAATTTTATCTGATATTAAAATTAACATATTATATTAAAAAATTATTCAATATTTTATAGAAGCAAAGGAAATAAATAATTTTGATAAAGTGTATAATTCTAAATTTATGAAAAATTACAGAAATTGTTATTTTATGTTTTCCTTAATTATTTATTTATTTATAAATATATACTGTGTTAGTCCATCCAACATAACTTGATCATCAGAAAAAACCTAATGAATAATTAGGGTGCCCAATGATATAATTGTTGATTATTTGCTAAGTTTTTAAAAGTAATATATTCTATAGTATTCCAATTATCAATACTATACTGTTTGCTAAGATTTTATAAAATTACTAAAACTGAATTAATCTTTATTTATTTAAAAGTTTTCAATATTATTATTAATTATTTTAATCCAAAATTAAACTATTTATAGATAGCAGTAAGTATTTAATGATAAATGCAACTTTCACTATTTTTTTTTTACTTTATAAACTAAATAAATAAAGTATTAAGCCTAGGCTTTACTGTACTAGTTGATTTACTGTTTATTGCACTTTATAATATATTTCTGCTAATTAACAACTGATATTTAATAACAATAGTCTAAATCTTATTTTAAATCATAATTATTTAGGAACAGTGAGTTGGACATCAAATTTTGTAAACACACTATAAAAGATGTAATCTATGTAAGTAAAAAAAAAAAAAAAAAAGATAAAATTTGAAAATTTAAAACTATTTTAAAAATGTGAGATTATAAGGGGAAGGAGGAATCATATCATCTAAAATATTTTCAGGGATGTTATAAAATTGTATGAAAGGTTTGAAAATGTGGAAATTTTCTGTTAAGTTATAAACACACACACAATTAATCACACTAAATTATATAAGGAGTGTCTTAATATATAAAAAATATATATCGATAATAAATTTCTTGTATATTTAATGCTAATCTAATAACAGTTATTTAGAACAAATATAAGTTATTATTGCTACAAAAGATTATTGGTTTATAAATTTTTAAAATCTTCATATATATTTTTTGAGACATCCTAAATGTATGCTGGGTGTTCACTTTGATTATTTACCAAAAACATTAATGCAATTTTAGATTATGCCAATAAAGCTATTTATTGACTGAGTAGATCATGAATAAACAGTAATAAAATACGAGTTGATAAAGTGGCTGCATGTTAACATTTCATTTGGAGATTCTAGCTCAATTTGCAATTTCTATCCACTAACTGATGATTGATTCATTTATGAGTGTTGGCTGCTTATAGTGTGCACTGGAAATGCCTCATCACTTAGTGCCCACTGAGTGGTAAGCTGCTTAAAGCTACAACAAGAAAAACTTTCATCTGAGAAATCAGGTTTTTTTCTGTATTCCAGATTTTCTAGGAAGGATCAAAGTTTGCCAGTTGAAATCCATTATTCAATCTTTCAGCTTTTTCCTATTAGGTGTTATTGAGTCTCTAGTAAGTTTATAAATATCATTGCTATAATATTCTATAAGATTTAACAGCATAATTGAATTAATCAATCAACCAATCTATGTTATAGTTCAGATGTTGAATATTGCAATAAAAAACTTCTACGATTGATTAAAGTATTGCTTAGCTATTGAAAAACATTTATATGAATATTTGTTATAGCAATTATACTGAATGCTTAACTTTTGAGTTAAAGTGAAATGTATTTGATTAATTCAGTTAAATATTAAGTAAATAAACATTTTTCATAATTATTATTCAGCTCACTTATTTGCCAGAATAAATAAATAAATAATTATTTTTTCCTTTAAAATTAGTTTTTTGCAAAATTTTTTTCTGTTTTATGAAGTTTTGGTTGGTTGGCTAATTCCATGACACTGCTATTTCTTACAAGGGATATTATATTGGCAGCCATTTTTGAACTTTTCCTGGGCTCACTGATACCCTGATAGGATCAACTAGAAGATTGGAGGATGGTTTCAATAAGATGAACCTAGTTCCTTCTTGAAAAATCTGGAACTCTGAATAGAATTTAACCTCTCAGATGTAAGTTTAGCATGTGCCCACTTGGCCAATTTATATTTTATTGCTGTTTTTCTCACAATCTGTTCAGTGAACACTTATAAACATTTTAATCTATTTTGTCATGTCAAAAATCTTCATGAACAATCATTTTTATATAAATTATTGCACTTAGGGAGCCAAGAAATTAGTATAATAAAAAATTGCATTAATTTTCATACAGTGTGTAATCAAAGTGGAAACCTATGTATATTAGGAAGAATTGAATGTAAGAATATTATATGCTTAAGAATGACTGAAGATGGTCTCAAAATAAGGCATAAATATTTCCAAGAGCTATATATGATGAAAATAAAAATTATATTGCTGAAAGAATTTAGTATAGATTTTGTTTTAAGACAGTATTATTTCCATATTATTTTAAAAAAAGAATATTAGCTATGAATATATAGAAACATTTATTTATATGTAATATAAATTATTTAAAAATACAATCCTAATTTTACCATATTTACTGAATATAAAGGATCTCATTATTTTCAAGTAGATTTTTAAAATAAAAAATTTTTATAAATATATTAGATCAGTAATAATATAAATTATAAATAGAAATATTATCTGAAGTCAAAAGTAGTAAAAGAATATTTTATATGAATTTGTAAAATATACATTAAAATAACAAGTGTTGTTAAAGAGTTTTCTATGATTTTATTGAAATTATTTCATTAGAAATCTCAAAAAAATGTAGAAAATTTTTTGCTATTTAGATTTTCTGCAGAATCATTATTTACATCAGGGGTGAGCAACCTTTTTAATCAACGGGCCAATTTAAATTTTAACCTTGACCAGGTTTTGTGACTTAAAGTGAAAAATTATAACAAATTTCGCTAACTAACTTCACCCGGCAGAAAATTTTATATATAAATACTACTACAACATATTACTAAATCCTATGTTAAAAGAAAAAAAAGATTTTAACTTAGCAAAAATTGTCAGACATTTTTCCAAAAATCTCTAGGACTTAAAATTCTTTTAATATCTAAAATAAATTATAAAATCAGTTTTTAATGTAGAAGAATTCTTAATTGGGAATGCATTATAATTTTTAAATTTCTTTTTTTAACAAAATTACTCTAAAAAATTTAAAATAAACACCTACAGTTTAACAAATGCTGCCTACTCTTTATCATGTGATCATTCTACGGATTAACATAGTACTTTTTCAAAAGTTTATTTTATTTATAGTGCCTGGAGTAATGATTTCGAAAAATTTAAGTTTGTGAATAATTGCCAAGATTTTCAAATATTTATTATATTATTTTAATTAATTATACAGGTAACCCTGTAAAACACGGTTTCGCTCTTACACGATTAGAAAATTAAGAAAACGTCATATAACGCGTTATTTCTATAACACAATTTTTACTTAACACATTCAGAAAAACTACATTTACTCTTCTACTATACAAAACATTTCATTAATTTTTGTAAATCGACATTATGGATACATAATATAGATATACACAAAAATGCAATCATTGGGAAATACTTTGCTAAAATTAGTCATAAATGCAATTTAGATAATTTGCTATAATGAAAGGGACGATATGCAGTCTATTCGATTAGAAATTGAATTAATCGTCGACCATTGAGTATTTTGTGTTCCCAATGTTCAGTTATTGGATTAAAAAAAATAAGATTTTATTTTTCAATAGAGGAATGTGAAGTAGGAAAAACTTTTTTATTCATTACTTATTTTTGGGTATGTGTTTTAAGGATCGATTGTTTTGTAGCGTGTTGGTTTAACAGATTTTGTAAACAGAGCAGAAGATATACAAACTTTAAACGCAGAAAAAGTTCAGAAAGTTGAAGTTGATAAAAAGAAAACACGTTCTCGTTTTAACTGAACAGCAGTAAGAAATATATAATTATTAAATGAATGTTACATAGGCTGTATACTTTTTTCTTTCTTTTCGTTTTTGTATATTTTTGTGGGTCTTATATGTATATTTTTCTTTCTTTATGTTTTGTGTTAATATTCTTAATAAAAATTAAATTTCTTATGTGGAATTAAAGAAAGTTAATTGGTTTTGGAACGTAACTGCCTTTTTTGTATTGGTTCCAGGTCTCATATAATACGGTTTCACACAACACGGGTTTTTTTTAAAAATCTATCTACCGTGTTATACGAGGTTTTCTGTACTCATACTAACATACAATAGTGTTTCGTTTCATAAGCATATGCAAATTTGTATATGATTTACATTTGCATTTGAACTCTCATATGCTTTCTTTGGTGCGATGATGACAATGGATACGCGAAACACACAAAAATTTTACAGATCATTGACTACTTTTTAATTATATAAAATATTATTTAATGAATTTTATTTCAACTGAATTTTGAATACTTGTGTTTCCAGTGTTTTATCTTTCTTTTAATTTACTGTGGTGGTTCCGATTCATTTTAAAGAAAGTAAGCTTTTAAATGGTTTTGGAACGTAACTGCCTTTTTTGTATTGGTTCCAGGTCTCATATAATACGATTTCACACAACACGGGGTTTTTTTTAAAATCTATCTACCGTGTTATACGAGGTTTTCTGTACTCATACTAATATACAATAGTGTTTCGTTTCATAAGCATATGCAAATTTGTATATGATTTACATTTGCATTTGAACTCTCATATGCTTTCTTTGGTGCGATGATGACAATGGATACGCGAAACACACAAAAATTTTACAGATCATTGACTACTTTTTAATTATATAAAATATTATTTAATGAATTTTATTTCAACTGAATTTTGAATACTTGTGTTTCCAGTGTTTTATCTTTCTTTTAATTTACTGTGGTGGTTCCGATTCATTTTAAAGAAAGTAAGCTTTTAAATCGTAAATATTTCAAATTTTTAAAATAAAACAAGAAATTTATGTAATTTTTATTTAATCTTATTTCAAAAATGCATAAAAAAATTTATCGGGTGCAGAAAAATCGAAAACAGAAAGCTGCCAAAGAAATCGAGGAAGAAAAGTTAAGAGGACAAGTTGACAAATTTTTAAAAAAAATTGCTGGCACCCCTCTCTATCAGCAACTTGTCACGATTCCGACTCCCAAACAAAAGACTTAACAGAAGGTGAAGATCATCCAAATCAATCTATCACTACTGAAAGGACCACTGATTCATCTTCATCATCCTTAACACATCAACCGTCAAGATCAACGATTATGAATTCAACATCAACGATAAGCGAAAATAAAAACATTACTTCATTTAAATTGGGAGATCCAGCCACTTGGCCCGAAATTATTAACGATAAAATTCGGAAAATTATTATCGGGCCAGGCCCGACAGAACAAATTCAAAATAAATCATTTCCACTAGATGATTTTAGTCGTAGTTTTAGCAATAATTACTATAATCGCAAGGTAGCTAATAATGATATTGTTCCACGAACATGGTTCATATATTTATATTCCATAACAGCGTATTTTGCTTTTGCTGTAATTTATTTTCCGCTAAAAGAACTCAATTAACCACAGAAGAATATTCAAATTGGCAAAATTTGTCGAAAACTCATTGATTATAAAGGATCTAGCGCACATTTGAATTCATTTATAAAGTGGATGGATTTGAACTGATTTTTTTTGGAAAAAATAATAAGGGCACTGAGTAGAAAGCTGTATTGGGGCGCCAGGACTCCTAGAACCAGTATTGTCCTGGGCCAACGCTCTGGAATATCATTTTTAATGATTTATTAAATATCTTCGATCATTTCCCGGATTACTGTTATTTACAGGCATATGCCGATGACACCATTTTGTTAGTTAGGGATATAGTAGGGATAGCCTTAAGCTCAAAACTGACTCCATTATCAATACTATCAATGGTGTATCGATAATAAACTTCTTATTAATTCATCTAAAAGTAAATTTATTGTTGTGGGTAAATCGCTTCCTGTTAAGAGGAAAATTAGTATCAAAATCGGCGTTGATAAATTACTTAGGATTCTTGTTTAAAATACTTAGGAATAATTCTGAATGAGTTATCCTGGGTTGATCATATTAACCACATTTATAAAAAAGCGAATTTTTCTTTAAACGCCCTTAGGAGTATTTCGTGTAAAAATTGGGGTTTGTCCCCTAAGAATTCCACTGTAATTTATACTTGTGTTATTGAACCTAAAATCACTTACTCCGCTTCTGTTTGGGGGTCTGCGGTTTTAAAGCAATATAATTGTAACTTCCTATACTTTCAATGGTAACTTTTCAAAATGACGTAGTTATATAAATAACCAATCACATTGCTTAGAACGTATTCTAACTTAGATGGCGCTATTAACAGTTAAACGTCATCATCAACAAAGAAATCAAAGAAGTCAGGATATGACATCACAAAAATAGCTGTATAATCGTTGTGAATACTACATTCTCGATTTATTTTCGATTTTAAGAAGTTAAATGTATTTTTAAAAATAAAAAGTTGATTTTTAATAACACTTTAGATTTTATACATTCGAATTACGTATAATACAAATTTGCTACTAATTTCTTTCCGAATTGTTAAACATTAATGAAACCTGTATTTATATATTTATATTCTATTTTCTAGCATCAGAAAACAACGTATAATA
>AYEL01071054.1:0-37186 GCA_000484575.1 Olivierus martensii
TTTAAACAGATCTACATTGATTTAAATGAAAGTAATTTTATTTGGACAAATTAAACAATAATTAAATACATTAGAAGATATTTAAGTTTACACGCTGTTACGAAATCGTTCCGAACGTCTGGCATTTTTATTTACAAATTCTTCTATGAGTAGATTGATATTGTTTTTTAGCTCTGTCGCATTCTATGGATAACATAGCCAAACCTGCTAATTGCACTTGCGACATTAAACACATGATTACATTCTAATAAATGATACGAATAATTTGATTTACTGGTTCTATGTATAAGATTTTAAACTTCTGTCGTATAGATGTATACAGCTTAGTTTGTGGTAGTTTACCACTTTCGAGAGAACTGCATTAGATGTACTGTAGTGCTTAATCAAATAATCGCTGCATCCGGAAACATAAAAAAATGTATGTGAAAACAATACATAAATTTTAAATAGCGGCTAACTTAAGTTTTAGAGTTCCAGTTAACGAACATCGACGCCGTCGTTAAATAGGTTTAACTGTTCCGCGTTAAAATCGAGGTTATTGGGGATTGATTGATTGAGAGGTATTTTCTGCAGGGTGAGTTGGGGCCCCACGAAGCTCGGGGCCCCCCCGCATCGCGGGGTCTGCTGACCGTCAACTACGCCACTGTGATTATCTCAGGTATAGAAAAGTGTGTAGCAGAAGGGTCCTAAGGCAACTATCTGATTACAAGCATACATAGCAGATGATTTATCAGGAGCATTTGGATTGTCATGCTCATGAGGGAGATGCTTTTCTCCATTGCGCCACTGTGATGATCTCAGGTATAGAAAAGTGTGTCGCAGAAGGGTCCTAAGGCAACTAGATGATTTATCAGGAGCATTTGGATTGTCATGCTCATGAGGGAGATGCTTTTCTCCATTGAATTGTGAAATGAGATGAGTCTTGGGTGCACCATTATGAACCAGAAAGTAAGAAGCAATCAATGCAGTGGAAGCACTTGTCTCTAACCAAGAAAAAATTCAAGACACAGGCTTTCATTGGGAAAACCATGCTGACCATATGTCAGTAGCCCTATATTGGTGCACTTCCAGGAAAAGATCAAACTGTAACTAATGCTCATATTAATTGAACAAGTTTAAGCCTGCGATACAATTGAAACACTGGGGTCTTCTCTCAAAAGGAATATTGTTGCTTTATGACAATGCTTATTCCATATAGTGATTCCTGTGCTCTGAAATTCGAGATGTTGAAACATCCACCATACAGTCTGAACTTGGTGCTATCAGACTTTCACTTATTTAGACCTTTGAGAGAACATTTGCAGGGTCTGAAGTTTGCAGATGACAGTGAGGTGATGGAAGTGATATACAAAGTTAGTTAAAGGCCACACCAAAATGCTTTTTTATAGAAACATTTGCAAGCTTGTGGACAGATAGACTAAGTATATTGCAAAGCAGTGGACTATGTTGAAATGTAAAACAAAACAATTTCTGTAAGTAATTTTATAAAAAAGTTATTAATAAAATTCCTGATATTTAATGACTTTCCTTTGTATATAAATTTAATAGTTGTTTTATTGTCAGTTATAATTAATTACAATATACTAAATGTAATTTTGAATAAATACTTTCATCAAAATTTTCATAATTGTCCACAACTATCAAAAGTTTCAAATGAACAATAGATGTAATTATCTTCAATTATTTTGCAAATATTTTGAATTGTTTCAGTATATTTTTTTAAATTGTAATTTCATTGAGTATAGCATAGTGACAATACTTCATAAAAATTTTCTAAAAAATAGTTATTCAATATCAATAGTGTTATATTAGGATTAAATATTTGCAAAAATCACACTATTCTTTACTGCAAAGGTATCAAACTCAGATCTTACTGAAAGCTATTTAATACAGTGGATTCCGCTTAATTGGGACACCGGTAAATTGGTACAGCCGCGGTAATTGGTGGGCCAAATCTCAAAGAATAGAAACCAAACTAATAAACTAATACATAATTTAAATGCTTAATTGGGGCAGTAGCAGAAAAGGAATTTTCAGTTTTTGATATATATTAGGGATTTTTCAAAAGTATGGCAACACTACATACACTAATACTTGTTATGTGCTTTCTTAAAAAAAAATCCTTATATAAAAATTATAACAACATTTTATTGTACCGATAATTTTTCAGGTTAAACCTTTCTACAAGACAATACAGACTAACACAATGGAGCGGTTGTTCTTCGCATCCTATTACATAAACATTGTTGACATACTATCATCACACTAATATAAACATTCATTCTTTAGTAAAATTATAAGTAAATATTATCATTGATAAATAATACATAACAATACTGTATTCGGCAACACTAGCGTGATGAGAATCAGTTATCTATCATCGTGAATCTGGCAAATGTGCGTCTACTTAAGAGTCTACCATTACTGTATCTAACGATATTCATTTACAGTGTCTATTTTATTTAAAATTTTTAAATCTTTGCCAATATTATAATTAGGTATCTATTTTAATGCTTTTTCAAAATCTTTTCTTGATATTCAAGAAAGGATTTTACACTTTGAAGTGAAATTGCTTTGCTGGACAAAATTAAAAGCCAGGCATTTAATACAAGCTATTGTAGACTTGCTGAAATAAACCAAAATCTACTGTAGTGCATCTCCTACAACAAGAAAATCAATTGCGTGAGGAGTGGGCATTACAGTAGCACGTCTCCTACAACAAGAAAAATCAACTGCGCGAGGAGTGGGCATTACAGAAAGAAATTCCAGGAACATCCAAAACAAAGCGAAAGGATCCAGAAGTCGAAGAAGCATTAGATCAATGATTTTCTATAATTTGTGAGCGAGGTGTGAATGTCAGCAGACCAGTGTTGAAGATGAAGTCAGAGGAGATCCGTAAAAAGCTAATAATTAGGTACCTATTTTAATAAAGCATTAAAATAGGTATATAATTATTAAAATAAGACATACATAAAACTGCTATCTTCAATATATTTTTATTTATTTTCTAAATAATTATTATTTTCTAATATAATTATTATAATTCCTATTATTTATTTACCTATGAATTACATATTTTACTTTAGAATTTATTTATTATTTATTTACCTACGAATTACATATTTTATTTTAGAATTTATTCATTATTTATTTACCTACAAATTACATATTTTATTTTAGAATTTATTATGCTTCATTTAATTGAGACAGTCACTTAATTGGGACAAAATGGCTTAGTCCCAATGTGTCCCAATTAAGCGGAATCCACTGTATACAATATGTATTGAGAGGGCTGCCACTAAAAATTCAAATTGCTTGCATTCCTAATTGTTTTCATTTTACAAAAATAGCTGATTTATAGGAGAATAAAATTTTAAAATATTTATGTACATTCTATGAGAGAGAAGTAAAAAAATAAATAAAATTAAGTAATGTTAGTTTATTATTCAAATTAACCAGGTTTTACTATATTAATGTATTTATGATTTATGTATAATAATAAAAATATGTAAAATATATTATTGTTAAAAATGTTTATGGCAGTGGAACATATCATACTGAAGAGTGTTGAGGAACCCCTATATGCTCTGCACATCATGAGTTTGACATGCCAACTTTACTGTAACAAGTAGACTACTATCTTGAAGATGATAATTGGTACCTGTTGATTTGTAATTGTTACAGTTTTGATTTGCAATAAATCAAAACTGCAACAATCTATCTATAGATAACCTTGATTTATAAATGTTTAATTTATGAATTTTTGTGATAATGACCTCTTTTTCAATTTGAAGATAATTTTCACTTTTATGAAGAAACAATTTCATTGTCAACTGATCTTCTATCTACAATAATTTATTCAAATTAATTATTGCATTTTGTTCTATATAATTTCTAATTTGTTTCTAAATAAATTTTACTTTAATATTAGGTCTTCAAATTATTTTGGTAAAAATTTCAAATGTCTGTTGTTGCTAGATCAAATTATTAATTTAATAATATGAATAATTATTTTTATGACTTGTTTATTTTCTCTACTGATTGTATCAAATTTATTGCTTTATATCATTTTTTCAATGATATAAAGCAGTAAATTTCACATTCCATGTTGTAATCAATAATTTCTACCATTGATCAATGAAATAAATGTTTATGACTGATCAATGTACCAATGCTCATGGATTTATATATCCATTGAGCATTGGTATATTGATGTATATTGGTATTGGAACACATATATATATATATATATAACATGGATTTATATATCCATTGAGCATTGGTATATTGATGTATATTGGTATTGGAACACATATATATATATATGTCCATGTACCAATACATTTCATGACAATGATTTTTTATCTATTTCCTTTAGTTTTGTATACTCTAAGTTTACATTACTACTTTATTATGCCATATGTAGTTATGTGGTATATTTATATGATTCATTGTAATGAAAATTCATAAAATTGAAGTTTATAACTTGGAATAGATGTAATATATCTGGAAATCAATTTGATCAATAAATATTAATTTATATAATAGATAATAGTTAATACAGTAAAACATTGTTAACTTTATCTAGACAAATTTTTATAAGATTTTATGGAAAAACCCTTCAAATCTTAGATTACAACAGCAATAGATTGACTAATTCAATCTATCTATTATATTTCCTTTTTGTAATTTTACTATATTTATAAATTTTTATTCCATGTTTTTTAAAATGCATTGTACAATTTAATACAGGTAGTCCTTAACCTATGACAATTCATACTTATGACAGTGATATCATCAGTAAGTTCCATGATTGGTCAATGTAATTCACATGGATTCATGTCCCTGAGCCATGGTTTGAAATATAGAAAGTATTTTTCTTGTGTCTGGTTCTTGTAATTTTGTGTTTATTATGTTTTAAGATAATGTATAGTGTCCTAGTAGTGAGAAATCATAAATTTTGGAATTTATGACTTACAATGGCTGAGTTCAAAACCAAATCCTTTCTTAAGTCAAAGGACTACCTGTAATTTGTTTTCATAAATCAAGCAATATTTTTATATTTAAACAATATCATATAATAATTAAAGTATACAGAAGCATCCATTTTGCTATAAATATTGTTAATATTAGATTAGAAATATTTTTATTGGTTAAATTTGCAACAGTTTCTGCATCTGCATTTGTTAAATATAAACACAATAAAGAACATTTACAGACAACTCAAGACTTTTTTTATTGTGTAAGAAATATTTTTGGCTGCACATAATAGCCATACTCAACTCATTTTTTATAAAAATTCGATGTAGCATCAATAGAACAGAACAGTAGAACATTTATAATATTTTTAAAAACAGAAATAATTGTATACTTATATAATTTTCATAAAAAAAATTTTTTTTGTGCATAAATATAATTTTTTCTTATACTGTATTTAAAACATCATTAATACAGTGAAACCTCTCTATGTTTGACACATTTAGTTCCTTCAAAATGTGTTCAACTTAGAGAGGTGTCTAACATAGAGAGATTCATAAAATCAAAATTTTTTCTAAACATACTAAACTGTCTCAAGCCTTTTAGTGAATTAAATTGGAAACCATTATTATTTAAATGAAACTCAAAAATGTCAAATACACATTGCAGTCTGTCAGTGCTTTCAACATAAGAACTATTTATTTGAAAAGAAGTCTGTAAGTAGAGATTGCCTTTTTTATATTTAATTTACACTTCATCCACACACTTTCAATTTTATTTTTTCTTATGCCAAATAGAGTTTCAATAATCTCTGGTTCATTATTAGAAAATGCTTATCGTTCAGATTCCTCTATATATTCCAAAACTGTTTTGTGTTCATTCGGTTCTTCTTCCAACAAAGTCTCTATATGAATTGAGCTGGATATAATCTTTTCAATAAAATCACTGGCTGTACAATTTTCATATTCATGATGGACAAGATTGTTGGCAAAATTTGTAAAATCTTTAGTTAAAATTTTATGATTATAGTTCTCAGGAAGAGCATTCAGTTCTCCTAGGTCAAAGTTATTGATCTCTTGTATTCCTTCCTCAATGAAATCTATAAGGAACCCAGCTTTTTTAAAAAAATTTCTGAATAATTAATTGTGAAACTTCTTGTCATGCAACATAAATCCATCTCACTGTATCCTGAATAGTAAATGATCAACAACTTGCTTCTTTTGGTCTAATGTTAGTTTGTTTAATTTTCTTCTTGCTGCTTTTTAACATCTCTAAGGAAAGTTTAATCACAGCAATAGAAGAAACAGTACGCAATTCTCAAAGAAAAAAAATAAAATATAAACCAACCAAACCAAGCCAAGCAATTCTCAAAGAAAAAAATTAAAATATAAACCAACCAAACCAAGCCAATTATAGCCAAATATTTTTAATTTTATTGCAATAAAATATTGTGGCTATAATATGGCTAGTTTTGGTTTGATTTTTCTCAATGCTCAGTGTTTGTATTGTATATAATAAGTAAATCATGAATTTATAAGTCATCAGCAACCACCTCAAGGCATGATTAATCAATGTTATAAGTTTCTCTTTCACAAATTCCTTTGGTTAATCTTCTAAACCTAAACAAAATTTAAGATTTTATTTCAACCAATATTCAAAAAGTGTCCATCTTATTACAAACAGTTGTTCAAGATACAAGATAGATAGGTGTCCAGGATATAGAGGTTTGGACATATAGTAAAATATAGGCTTTTGTCCGGTTCCAGGAAAAAGTCGTTCAACATAGAGAGGTGTCCAACTTGACAGATTTCACTCTACTATGATAATTAATACATTAAAAAAGAATAGTTAACTTTTTATTAAGATATAATTAACTTTTAATGCTTTTTGTAATGATTAAAGATGATGATAAATGTGTATTGAGATATTTATTGTCTAAGTCATTTTAGGTATGATCTTTAAAATTTCATCCTAGTTACATGTATATGCAATTTATCTTCAAAATATTTAAAAAGCTATACCTTAGCAAACAAAAAGCAGTTAAAAATATTATTTCTTGCATGTTATGATAATTTTTATTAAGATTTTGTTTACAAGAAGAATAATCTCATTAGATTATCATTAACTGCAAATTTTTTTTTTAAGATTGATCATATTTTAAATTTTATTCAGAATATTTTAGATTATTTTTTAATTACAATAATAATATAACATAATTTAAAGATTATTTGTAGAATATATTTTTAAAATCTTAAAATTTTTCTTTATACAGGTTTTTTTTAAAAAATTGTAAAATTTCATCATGGCTAAAAGTTTTGGTTATGACGGCTATCAATATTCTTCCTATAAATCTGGACAAACATCAGGTAATTTACATTTAATTTAATTAATAATGTAAAATATTTAAAAATAATGCTAATCATAGAGTTTATAAAGTAATAGTAAAGAATAAATTAAAAAAAAAACATTTAATGTATAATTAAAACTTTCAATTAGAAAACTTTAAAGGAACATCAAACTATAACAAATGGATCATGAATTGCCAGAAAAAGGAAAAATTAAAAAATCATATCCATATATATCTGACTTAATTCTCTTAATTCTTTTATAATTTTAGTTTGAATATAGTGTTCTATGTATAAAAGTATCCTTCTCTAATAAAAGATTAATTCTTATAAGGGAATAAATATCCAATTATCCTAATTAAATTTTATACAATAATTAGATTCCAAAATATCAAATATAGGAATACCTCCATTATTTCAATTCTCGAGTTATCATGGTTTATAATTTGATACCAAAATTCCAATTATTGTGCTCCAAATTTGAATTATCATGGCCGCAAGATGTAGCTCACTACACATGCAACCAGAATTACATTTAGTTCAAGTCGCCACTCTCCAGGTAGCTCTCTTGTAGCACTTCTTTTTATCTGACAGTACCTTCTCACCACTCACCAGTATCTGCTTTTGCCTGAAGTACATGTAGATATTTATTTCTCTTCTTATTTACCCCTAAAATGAATGCTAAAAGAAACAAGGATGATAACAAGTCTACAGCTATCAAGAAGAAACCTAGAGTGATCAACTTAGAAGATTAGCATGTTTAACAAATTTCTTTTTTACCTCATATATAAAATTTAATTAATAGATTTGAAAATCCTTGGCAATGATCACCCATTTTACATGCATTATTTAACCTGATTATCACAGATTCGATTATTGTAATATTTTTTGTGGCAGCAATAACTGTGATAATCAAAGGTATTCCTGTAAAACTATTTAAAATAGTACAGAAAATACATATTTGACAATTGCTCAAAAAATTTTTTTTTTTTCGAGTTATGACTTTATAAAAAATTTATTTCACAGATTTAAATAAAAAGTTTTGATTATAAAGCAAAAGTTTTTTGATATAATTGCTGCAACCTTGAAATAAAGCTGTAATATTCTAATTAACTCTGCTTAACAGTTTTATACATTATATTGATTGCTATAGCATTCTACTCTCATAATGTTTAAAATTCTTGAACAATTAGAAATTTTTTGAAAATGAAATTTCATAATTTTGTAAGTATGAATGTTCATAACTTGAGGAGCTCCTGTACTTAATAAAAATTAAGTGTATTGTTTTTCCATTCAGAATAATAATATATGTTGGTCCTAAAGATAAAATGAATTTATTATATTTGAAATACAGTGGTACCTTAGTTAACGATGGTGGTCCGTTCCAGGATTACCGTCATTATCCAAGGCGTGATTCCCCATAGGATTTAATTAAAAATTAATTCGTTCCGGCTCCTTCCCACAACCATAGTAAGTATTGAAAATGCAGATAAAACTCATTTAAAATGTCCTAAAAATATGGAAAGTATTATTTATTTATTATATTTGCTACAAAAGAATTAATATTAATAAAATGAATTGTTCATGAAAACAGTTTTTAATTATTAATCTTCACCAGAAGGACAATTAGATTCACTCCTGAGTTTTTTGACAAAAATCCGTAAACACTGATTAGCAGCTTATAGATTCAACTATTATTATACAGATAAGATTTGATTTTGCCTTTTGTAGCAAAGGAACAGTGACACGCACTCACCGATTTATTGTCTATATGAACTGTAGAGTCTCGGACAGACGATTTTTTTCTTCTAATGGAATCCGAAACTGCGACATCACACCACTCTCAGTGTCAAGTAATATATAACACAAACAAGCAATAGATCAGACTTTCTTGCAGAATTTAAAATAAAAATCGTCTAGAAATCAGCTTTAAGAAACTAAAAACTAGTGAATTGTTGCACGTCTATTTTTAATTAATTAAATAATTTATTTTCATTACCTAAATGTTAATTATCATTTACTTAAATATATTTTTATATGATTATAGTTTTATTCTAATTATCATTTATTTAAATATATTTTATATAAGTATAATAATAATAATTTTAATAATGATATTGTCGGATTTGAATTGATTGTGTTAAAAAAAAATAATTACGATTAACAACTGAACTAACAAATCATGTGATATGTTGACGAGCTGTTTTACTGAGCTCTATTTTGTTGAAGTTCATATAATCAGGAGTCGTTAACCAAGACATTTTTTTCTTACAACCACTCGTCGTTAACCAAGTATGTCGTTAACCAAGGTACCACTGTACTGTATTTTTAAAATACTTTAATAAATATTGTAACTGCTATATGTATTTATGGAAATTGCTGGCATTTTTTTTAATTCATCAGATCTATTGTAAATATGTAATGCCAATTAAAGTTAAATGATTGTAAAAAAAATCAATTTCCAGACAGCTGAAAATTTTTTCCAATCAATATCAAAAACTCTTCTTTGTAGACTCATTAAGGTCACTTTATGGAAAAACTAATTAGAAGTTTCTTGTGTATCTGAAATACAATAGGCCCCAACTTATGCAGTTACAAGTTATGTGGTTTCAGAGATATGTGGATCCATAAGTAAGAGATATTTGTGTTGAATTTCCATAAATTCTAATGAAAAAATTCATTAAATTTGTTTTTTACAAAAATATCATTTATAGTCTTAAATTTTTTTTTATCTGTACTCAAAATATGCTCATAAATTTCATTAACCATTCTGCATATTAATGCATTTATTCATATATATTGAATTTATTGGACTTTACATGGAAATTTTTGGGATGAATTAGCTATGCATATTTTTAAATATAACAAAACTCAATAAATATAATTCTTTTTGACTCCAATTTTCATTTCAATTTGTGAAGCCTTAGTTTCTAGCATAATCTGATTTAGATAATATAAGAACAATCAATCAAAATGAATTTAAAGGCATCATTATTATTAATTTTACAGTTTAAATAGTTCAAGATTTATTTTCAATGACCTTATAGGAATTTTTGTTTTGTGTCTATTAAAAAATTAATGATATTTGTAATTATAAATTTTGTACAGATTGATGATAATTTTTATTGTTATTAATATAATTGTAATATGTATCATGAAATTTATTTTCAGAAGGCCAAAATGAATTTTCTCGACTTTCCCAAGAGATAGGAACAAATATTCAAAAAATATCCCAAAATGGTAAGTTAAATTAATATTAAATTATTTTATAATGGCTTAAAATTTAATTTTGTTACCTGCTAATTGTAATTGAAAGTTGAATTTTTTGTTCAATAATTATAATTTTCTGTTTCTTGTATGACGGTAATTTTCATAACTTCAATAAATATTTTGATATATTAATTTTAAATTTACATGACACAGATAATAATCATTGACAGAGAACAAAGAAAAAATTATAGCTTACTATTAATCCGTTGAGGTATATTGACATGTATACACATCACGGAAGTGGAACAAAAAATGATGATAAAAAAGGTTTAAAAAAAATTCAATCCTGAGTAATTAGTGTAACTATTGTAGATTAGTTTTTTTTGTATTTATTACTTAAATATATGTACCTCTGATGATGGCTCCTAAATTTTTTGAATGACAAAATTTTTTAAAAATTGCATTTTTATGATAGATAATTTGAATGGACTGTATTATTTGGATTATTTTTTATCCAATTTTATCGATTTTGCTTTCTATTCTATTATATTATATTAATCTTATTATGGTTTTAGAATGAGATGATTTTATTTTTTGAAATTTTAAGTGAAAATGAAATTTTAGTGTGATGAGCTCTAAAATTTGTAAAATTGAAAAAATATTGTTTATAATATAAAAATACTGGTTAATTCTGTTAAAATAAACAATATTGTTTCTTATTTGTTCATTTATTGCTTTATTTTTACCGATAATTAAGTAAAATACGAGAAAATCCAAATATAAACATCCTCAGGCTATTTAAAGAGGTGTGGCACTTTATGACAGCCAGTCATTTTGCAGGAAATTGTAGCCAAGCCTACTTTACTGCATTGCATGTGGTATTGGGTGTTCTGTGTCGATAAAGTATCTGCAAGCCATTAAAGCAAAGTAGACAATATTATAGCTTATGTATGAGAGTGGACAATTTGTTGGGTATATGTTGGATTGACCCATTGATGTCCATGATATATATCAAATTAAACAGTATGTCATTACAGATGATCCTGTGTGACTTTATGCTAACTTTCAACTCATAACTTTACTTGTAATTTCTCATAAAAGCAGGATAAAGCTCATAAATTGAAATTTTGGTATAAATTATACACTCTGTTGCAAGTACTAAGTGAGTAGTTACTTAGTGGCAGGGCATTTCAGTGCCCATTATTTGACCAGCCATGGAGTTAATTAATTAATTGGTTCAATTTTATATATATCATAAATTCACAGGAGTTAAAATATAAATGTTAGTTATGACTTGGCATAGATTTTTGGATTTTCATTTTTAATACTTCTGTAATGCCTTTCTGAAATTTCAGCTTCAATCAAATGCATTAATATTTACAATATTTTAAAAAATTTGAATATTTTCATCCTTTCTTAAGGAATCTACTTGAAATCTAGATATTTTTTCTTGTTATGATTCTCAGATATTATAAATTCAAACTTTGAAAAATTTGACCCAGTAAAAGAATTTAATTCTGTATTCACTAAAACCCTAGTTTATGAGAATAAAACATTTCTATAAGATGCTTCTAAATTACCATTTAAAAAATTATAATGTATTTCTGAATTCAAAAAATTCTGTTTTTCTGAAACATATTGAAATACTATCTAATTACATAAATGATGACAAAATAACTTCTATAATTAGAGTTAATTATTATAAAACACCTAAATAAAAAGTTTTCTTAGAGAAAATTTCTAATGAAGAAGCTGGCTGTCAATGTAGAAACATTATGAAAACTTCTCATTTTTGCAAGTAAGTAATGAAGATGATGATAGCAATTGGAGTATCCAGGTTCAATTCTGGTTCTATACCTTCACATACTTTTAATGTGATTTAGGTTCAGCCATTCAATCACCAACCTTCAAGATGATAATATAGTAATGCAATCATTTATCACCTTGGACCAGATTCAATTCTTGATCTCACATCTCTAGATTTTTTGGGAGAGTTCAAGACTAGGCTGTTGAACTCATCCTTTAATCATTCAGTTGACACCTCAAGGGTGTGGATGGCCAAATGATGGACACTGAAATTCCCTGCCACTAAATAACTACTCACTAAGTACTTGCAACAGAATGTATAATTAGTACTGAAAATTCAATTTATGAGCTTTGTCCTGCTTTTATGAGAAATTATGAGTGAAGTTATGAGTTGAAAGGTAGCATAAAGTCACACAGAATCATCTGTAATTATATGCTTTTTAATAATCTTTAGTAAGAAAGTAGTGAAAAACCAAAAAGAAAGACAGAACATGTCTCCAAAAGTTGATACCTACTATTGTTTAGTGATTTCAATAAGTTTTCTCTGCAAGAAAACATTAAACATAATAATTCAGTATGAACATTAATCAAAAATGAATGATATAATATGGTATGAAATATTTCATCATCAACAAAATAAAGAAAACATAACAAAAACATTTGAATTTAATAAAAATGCCATTTTGTAATGTTAATAGAAAACTAAACATCATTATTTGTACTGGATGACCACTTGGTAAAGTGTTAGCTTACAGTCTAGAGGATCCTGGCTCAATTTCAGTCTTCAATCAGATTTTTTTTCTGATTGAATTTGTTCCTGAGCCTATGAACCCAATTTGTTATGACAAACCCATCATGAAGTTGGCTAAATTAATTGAGTAAATACATTGTTTCAATTCTAAGGATCCAGAATTGAATTTGTTTCTCGTTTGAAATACAAGGTGAGCGAAAAGTTGCTTTACAGTAAATAACACAATATGAAGATATATTTATTTGCATTTATACCTGTGTCTGCCAAACTTTTTACTTCACGGCGCACAGAAGCAGGGAAATTTGTTTCGCGGCATACCAAATAAAAATCCGAAAAAAGTTTTATTTTATTAATATGAATCAAAATATTATTATTATTAATATAGGAAACAATAATAAAATAATATTATTTTATCAAAATTACATAAATAGGTAATATAAATAATAATTTTATTAATGAGAAGGATGCGATTGATTTTGAGAAATAATTATATCAAGACATGGCTCTAAATTAAATAAACATATACGTAACTCCTCATTTACAATCAGTAATTGTTCCTTTTTTTTTTATTTAATTTCCATAATCATTTACAATCAGTAATTGTTCCTTTTTTTTTGATTTAATGTCCATAAGTGGTGAGAAACCTAATTCGCAAAGATACGATGATCCAAATGGCTACAAGGATTTAATGGCTGTAGTAGTTAATCGAGGAAGTTGATTCCAGAGTGAAATCCATAATGTTGACAATTCTAACAGAATGCGAAGCTTTGTACACAGGGTCATTTCTCAAGTCTGTTAAATTTTCTTTTTCTCTTAATGTCAGGTTTATATCCTGCTATTTTGCGATTTTTATTATCATGTAGATTCATAGATTGACTGAATTTTATGACCGAGAAACACTCAATATTAAATATTTTTAAATTTTTTGCGGCACAGTTTGGCAGACACTGATTTATACATTTAGGATACATTTATTTATTTCAGGAAATAACCTCATATTGTGTATTATTTACAGTAAAGTGACTTTTTGCCCATCTTGTGTATAAATGAGGGTTGTGGATGACATGAAATAAGACAGATGATGATAATGGCAGTGATTATATTTTTCTACTTTAACAAGATATACTTTAAACAGCTTTTGAAACATTTAATTCCTATATAAATTTCTCATAAAGGCAGGACAAAGTTCGTAAATTGAATTTTTGGTACAAATTATACACTCTGTTGCAAAAAAACTGATGCACTCTAAAAAATAGAGCAAAAAAATTGCAAAACTGTATACAAATATCTTTCAGCTAAATATAAAAATGATTAAAATTTCATTGCCAATGAATATATAGAGCACTTCTAGAGCTCATGAGAACAGCAAATCTGAGACTGATATAAGGATTGGCATTTGCAAGTACTGACCAGTATATCTGATCAGTTTTGCTCTCATTATATTAAGTAATATATGACAATGCCTTTATGACATATCCATCAACAGTATCAGTAACTGAGGGAATTCGAGAGAGGCCACTTCATATGCTTACAGCATATTTGCATTCTTTTTTTTATAACAATATATTTGATCATAAAATTGGGGTGTCATAAACTGGGATTGATCCATACTTTATTTTCTTTTTATAAAAATATTATTTTTCATCATAATGGAAAATATTAGGAATATTCATATAATGGAATATTTCTATTTTCATATAATGGAAAATAGTATTTTATAAAAAACATCTTTATTTTCATTAATTTCTGCTTGTTTTTTATTTTATTCAAAAAATAAACAAAGCATTTTTTCTCATTTGTAAGAATTCTACTGTATTACAACATTACAGTTTTCTTAACCAGTAATTCTTTATTTTTCATCTAATACTCTTATTTTATCTTTTATATTAATATTAAAAATCAATAGAATGAGAAGAGTTTTTAAACATAAACATCACAATAGCTGTACTCAGCTGGCTATTAAGAGTGAGCATCATGCCTACCTCCATTTATTTTGTATATTTTTATCTGTTTTTGTATTAAATATTCACTAATTCATGCAATAAAACTTGGATAATTTCTAATTGATATGTAAATAATGAATACTCCTTATGTTTTTTCATTTGTTTTAATTTATAAGTCATTTTTTGGCTGATCTTCTGTCCTAATACATATGCAGTTGGAAGTATCATTTTGAAGTTATGGATTTGAAGGAAAGGAAAGTATAGCTATAGTATTGTCAATAGCAATAAAAGTTCAGACATTTTGTAAAAAAATCAATCATATATTTTTTTAGAATTTATATTTTTCTTATATATGATACAAAAATCATAGTAATAAAATTTAAATTTTGAAATCAAAAGAAATACAGTCCCATTTAACTTACATGAGTTCAGTTAATGTTATTTTCAAACTTATATTATTAATATTTTTCAGTCTTAATTTTAGCTTTTTTTATATATTTAAAAGAAAAATCATTAATTATAATTCTTTACTATAGATTACTTTTACTTTAGCATCAATACTGACACTTTTGTAATTGTTTTTTAATAAATACAATGTTATAAGTTAAACTTATTTTTAAAACAATATGTAGGCCTAATATTTCCAATTATTTTTAAATATATATCATAATATAGTATTGATTATAGTTATCAATTAGTTTCAGCAAAATTTATTATAAATTAATCAGGATATGCAGTATTGATGATAACTCTAGCATAAAATTGTTAGTTCACCAATTTGTGTAATAACTAAAAATTTAATTTGTAATTTAATTTTATTTACTTGTAGTTTTCTTGAAAGCATTTTTAAAATGTTTTAATATTTTTTATTGTGATTTTGAATACATTAAGAACCACTGTGATAAATCAATCCATCAATCTTTAATAGGATTTTAATAAATTATTTTCTATAACTAATATGAAGTTTCAAATCTGTTATTGATATACATTATAAAGATCAATATTATAAATAAAATTAAGACTCATAATGCACTGTTTAATTTTTTGTAAATTTTTATGTAGTATATAAATTCTATTGTTCACATAATATTACATGTTATTTTTATTATCTGTTAGAATAGATAACTTCATCATCAGAAGTTTAAAAAGTAGGCATATATTTATAAAAGGATTCTTAGAGAACAGATTCTGTAATATGGCACTTATCAGTCACAAGGGTATCATATTAAAGAATTTCAACTATATTCAATCTTCTTAGAGTTTGTATCAATACTGTCTTGTGAACACCAGTTAACATATGTATAAACATGCTAGAATATCTGTGCATTTGTTGTTATAATGCCAGCATTCAAATGTACTTTCATTTCAAAATAATATAAAATTGCATAAAAGATCTTTTAAATAATCCATAAATCTTTTTAAAAATTCCTAATAATCTAATTGGAAACATAAATAACTTTTGCTAATATGAGCATGTGTTCATACTCATGACATTTTAATTGCATAATCAGATTACTTACAAATACTTAATTTAGAAATGCTTAAACTATTTTCATAACTTAAGCAAATATTCAGTAATTTAAATGATAATTAAAGTAAAATAAAGTAATTAAAATGATAAGTAATAATTTAAGTATTCAATTTTTTAATAGTGGCTTCCATGCAAAAAATGGTCAGTCAATTAGGAACACCTCAAGATTCTGAAACTCTTCGTTCTCAGCTGTAAGTAATTAATAATTATATACATTTTTGTTCTTAAATTATCATTTTCCTTTACATTATAAAATTTTATTTTTTAAAAATTTATATTTAATTTTATTTACAATTAATATATACAGGTAGGCCTTGATTAGTGCGAATGATTGGTTCCACGAATTTCTCGCACTATTCAAAGTATTAACTATATGTAAAATATGGTAATTGGTTCTTGCTTTGTGAGATTCCGGCCATTAGCTAACCTCATGATGAATAACCACAATACTAACTTAACACTAACTGTTTAAGAAATATTTATTTTCATATTTTTCATCGTTGTTCATCATCTAAATTAATAACTTACCAGGAATTGCATTTCATATCATCATCAAACCAACCGCCAAATCAAAACCAAAAGAGCAAATCGAAAGCGGAAGGGGAGCACTGCTTTTATGTCGCTTAATCACATCCATTTTTTGCTCTAGCGTAATTACTGACCTCTTCTTTTTTCGTTTCCTGTTTTATCATCAAAAGTGTTTTTTTTTTAATCCATTTCGATACTTTTTAAAAGAGAAAATTCTGTACTATACTGTAGCGATATGTATACAATAGCAAAGCTAAATAATCGTACAGTAATGTTAAACAGTTAACGGCAAAAAGCCCATCTTTCTGATGTTTCACCCCTTCAAAGCTAAGTGACTGTTCTTGGACTGCTTCTCGTCTGGTTTTACTAACCGAAAATTAACGGTAATTTGTTAATTGACATCATAAAAGGAGGCGGAGCTTTGTTAGTAAGATTGGTCTATGCTTACAACTCGCATTAATCGAATATTTGCTTGCATTAACTGAAAAACGGTATCAATTTTATAAGTTGCACTAATCGAAATTGCATTATTCGAACTCGCACTAATCAATACCTATCTGTATACCTAATTATAAAAATAGATTATTTTCAAAAGTCAATAATAAAAAATAATGAGTGATCTTATATTCAATCTCTGAAATGAATATTATTACTTAATAAAAATTTTAGGCATATATTCCTAGTAGTTCATAGCAATTCAATCCATTGATAATCTCTGTTATAATGAAAGAGGATATTTTAAATGTATATATTGTTATTACAGGTTTAATGAATTTATTAATTTTTTTCCTAAATCAAATTGAAAAAGTTGAATTGATATTGATTTGTGTTAGACATGGGATGTCCTCAACATTTATTGGAGTCGGGGTAAAAAATAAAAGCTATCAAGAGAGATTATTGATCAAAAGTTAAAGAACAATACTATAAGCAGACATATTCAGCTCTAAAGAAAAATCACATAATTTATTTTCCTAGAGAAATGTGAGATTGCAAAATTAGTTATCTAAGTTGTTAGATCATATTTGAGCTGATGTTGATAGTTCAAAACTCTTCTCAAGTTTCTTTAGGAGAATAAGTTTTGCCTTTATGGAGTTGATTGTGTATGCTTATATAGCAGCGGTGGCGAACCTACGGCACGCGTGCCAGGAATGGCACGCAGAACAATTTTCGGCCAGGATGCACTCAACTTCCACTTTTGATTCACTATTTGGTTTCGATTTGGCGGTTGGTTTGATGATGATATGAAATGCAATTCCTGGTAAGTTATTAATTTAGATTTTTGATGATGGTATGAGATGCAATTCCTGATAAGTTATTAATTTAGATGGATGAAAACGATGTAAAACACAATTCCTGGTAAGTTATTAATTTAGATGATGAACAACAATGTAAAAGTGAAAATAAATATTTCTTAAGCAGTTAGTGTTGTGTTAAACAGTTATTATTCATCGTGAGATTGGCTAATGGCCAGAATCTCACAAAGCAAGAACCAATTACCATATTTTACATATAGTTAATACTTCGAATAGTGCAAGAATTTCGTGGGATCCATTATTTGCACTAATCGAGGCCTACCTGTATATACATATTTCTCTTGCTTTATGAATTTTTGCATTAATATATTGTGATAACTTGTAATTTGTTGAAATAATCATTTTTAAAAAACAAATGTTTCATCAAATGAAACATTTGTTTTTTAAACAATGACTAATCTGCTATAGTTTAAATTAATGATTGCATTTTGTTCTATATAATTTATAACTTCTAATCCTATCTTAATAAATTTTTTCTACATATTGGGTCGGCATATTCATGTTTACCAGATGTTACTTGCCTGGTTCTCAGTTGTCCAAATCCTAATTGCCTGATTCCCACGTCCCTGAATCCTGTCTTCCCAATTCTCGCTATCATATTTGAATCATATTTACCTGAACTAGCTTGCTTTATTCCCAGTTACTTGAATTAAACTTGCCCAAATATAGGCTTGGCCAAAGTTTTCATTAAGAGTGAAATTCAAATTAAAAATTATTTGGCCTTCACTTGGAAAATAATTTAATAAAACATTTATTTAATTATTTTCCTATTACTGTAGTTAATAATCAATATCAATAATACAGTAGTTTTATATTATCAATAAAACTAATATTAGTATTTGAATATGATTACTTTATAGGATTTCTGTTTACTGCTCTAATAGGCTTTAAACTTACAAAGCAATTTTATCAGCACAAGTGAGCAGACCAAATATTAATATTTGCTCTGTTCACTCATGCTGATAAAATTGCTTCGTAAGATTACTTTATATTTGTTTTTTCAATATCTGAGTTAAAATTATTTAGGAAATGCATAATAATGCATTTAAATATTCGTCATCAAGTTTCTCTCTCATAATGTTTGAACTAAAAAGAAAAATTAGTCTGGCAGGCTGGAGTCTAGCCTCTGGGCCATTTTTGAATCTAATTCAACTATCTCCAATCAAATCAGCAACACACTGTAATATAATGTGTTGCTGAACTAAATTTAGAAAAAACTGTCTGATTAAGGATTAGGTTTAGAATTAAAATTAGAAAGAGTAAGCACAGTTGAAATTACATATTTGAAACATAAATATAAGAACTGAAAACAGAGAATATCATATTTTTGTACATAGAAAAAACATATACAGTGGTACCTCGCAATTCGACACTAATCCGTTGCAGAACTAATGTCGAATTGAGAAACTGTCGAATTGCAGGACAATATTTCCCATATAAGACTATGGAAAATAGATTAATTCGTTGTCGGATCCCCATCCCACTTCCCTAATGGGTGAGGTGAGAGAGAGAATATATTATTTACTTTACTATATGTATTTTATTATTGTATAACCATACTAAATTACAAAATGCACTATTTTATACATAATACACTTTATTAGCCCTTGAATGCTGGAATAGTCTTTTTTAGCCTGTTCTATCTTTGAATCTGTGAAACCAGCCTTGACTTGCATTATATTCCTCAGTTTGATCTGAGGTACATCCTGGAGTTTTCTTCTGCAATTCTGAAAATTAACTTAGCTGTCTTATAGATCATTGCCTGAGTTATTGGATCTTCCTTCATGTTTTTCTCTAATTCAGGTGAGAAGCAGCTTTCCGTCTCTTCATTGATTAAAGATCTATTCTTGTCAGAAATCTTCCTTGCTCCAGCAGACATCTTAGCATCCATAATCTCTCTCTACTGCAAAACATTGCCAAATTGTCTTAGGAATACCATACTTTTGAACTATATCTGTAATTGTTCTACCTTTCTGACTTTAAATATGCTCAATCAAGTGTTGTTCTTTCCTGAATCATTCCTCTGTTCACTTATCTTTGAACCCATCCCTAAATTTCATTCAAGAAAATAATAATGGCTACAATGCATAAATTTTTTACTTTTTGAAAAATGAGAATTTAAAATTAAAACCAACATCACAGGCAAACACCAAAGCAGCCTAACAAGAACTGACAAATAACAAATTACATCACTCAATTCCATGCATTTGCATACTCCATCCTGCAAAACTCAACTATCAAATTGCAGGATGTTGAATTGCGAGGCACCACTGTATGCCTATATTTAGGCATAAAGGAATGAGCAATCCTTGGTCATATAAAATGGCTGCCTTTAATTTAAATATCAATTCATAAGGGTAAAAACAATGTTTATCCCAATAATCCTAATTAATCTTGCCATATTTAATCCCTTGTTCTTTAATGGAATTTTAATGATTTGAATTAATTTAAACTAATTATTAGTGCCATTTCATAATTAGAATAATTATTATTTTATTAAATCAATGAATGGTGCCATCTATTAATTAATAATTAAACTAGAATTTTAACTAATTTATCTGAAGAAAAAATCCGCCTTGGCCCGGGATCGAACCAGGGACCTTTGGGCTAACGTCCCAATGTCATACTGCTAGACCACCGAGGACAACAAGCAGATTAATTCTCCAGACAGTTATATTAATTTAGAAATAATTTTTGATTATTGTTATCGGACTTTGCCAATAGATCTACTCCTGACCGGGCTAAATTTAGCCACAGGCCCTCAATGGCTCTAGCCAGGCAATACATAGACCAGTACAGTCTTTAAAGCTTAAACTTTATATACTAAACCAACCTCAAGGGAATTGAATCAAAATAATCCTAATTAATCTTGCCATGTTTAATCCCTTGTTCTTTAATGGAATTTTAATGATTTGAATTAATTTAAACTAATTAAATATTGTTTATCCTTTTGAGAAGCACTTGGCTGGCTGGTGTACTGACAAACTAAAGGATTATGATTATGTAATTAATTCCTTGAGACAATTTATCAATAAGCTCTTCAGTACTCCAATAGAAGGCAATGACCAGTGGCGGATTTCAGCACAGGCACACGAGGCATGCGCCTGGAGTCTCATAAATGAAGGAGGCCTCAAAATTCAGCTCTCAAAATAAAATTATTTTATTTAATTATTATTTTTTCATAATAAAAATAATTAATAATTTGGTAGTATTCCCTAAATTAAATTGACAAATGAATAACGCCAGCTATGACATGTTTTGTGGGAAGCAACCCTCGCGGTCATATTTCGAACCGTATGCACTGATTGTTTTGCAGACAATGGTGTACAGATCACAAAGTGTCACAAACTACTACATGAATAAATGCATGTACATTCATGAACATGTTCAAGAACCAGTACAAACAAGTTTGATGGAATGAAACTTTTAACAGAATAAAGTGTCCTAGTATACATATTGATACTGTTTGACAGAAAATAATGGTGTAATTTAATTTCGTATTTGGTGTTTTAATTAATATAGAAGTATAGTTCATTTGTTTTTTTATCAAGTAAGTACAGTAAGACCCTGCTTAACGCTTTTTCGGTATAGCACACGTTTTTTTTAATTCTATATATTTTTATTGATTCACTTTGGCAGGATTTTTCAAACCAATTATTCTCTTATAAATCTGAAATCATACAAATTTCTTGCTTTAATATTCCTATACAGATCTCTCAGTGCATTTGATATCAGTGCAGTCAGTACACTTGGTCATCAACTTACAACCTATGCGACTAACGACCATCTGCACTTATGATCACAAAAAAATAAATTAACAATAAATCAGACAACTGCATGTATGATAACTATGGGAGCATCTGGCAACACAGGTCTTTTAAATTTACAATATAATTGTAAATTTAAAAGATGATAAAAATAAATTATAATGATGATAAAAAGATTAGAAAGGCTAAAAAATATTGTTAATAAATATATGGCTGACATACGACCAAATCGACTTATGACCTGTCACTCAGAACGGAAGTCGATTGTAAGTCAACGACCAAGTGTATATATGAAAGTCTGCTGCATTCACAGTTCATATTTATGATCAGTCATAAAGATCCGATTTTAGTTTTAACCTGAATGGTGCCACTTCAAACTATAGTTCGATACGATCAAGATGGCTTACTCTGCTAATTTGAACTATAGTTCCTTGAAGTTAGAATAATTTTTCTTTCACCTATATTTTTTCATTGTTTATAGTTTACTGTAATCTGATTACTGCCTTTTGTTCTTAAAACATTTTATTCTCTAATTTTAAGAATTTTTTCATGAATGATTTGTGAATATAAATTGATATTAGCAATAAAATATGCCTATAATTAATGCAAGACAATAATAATATATGTTACAAGATAAAATAAAAAAAATGATGCATATATTTTTTATTTAATGTCCTGTTTCACCTATCCCATTATTTACGTGTTAAGATGACCTCTTTTAATGCTGTTTCATTTAGCGCTTGGTTTTTACCATGTTAAATGGGGTCTTACTGTATATGTAATAACTTAATAATATTAGAATAACGTTAGAATGTTAGAATAACTAATATTCAAAATGTCCTCCATTATTTACAAAAAATAGTGAAATCTATTATAATAATTTACAAATATTGTAAATTTTTATTATTTGTATATTAGTAGATTTTTGAAATACATATCAGTAGTAAATTTAAAAATAAATTATTTTTTATTTTTAAATTTGCTGCTGATTTGTATTTTATAGATTTTTTTTTTTGTTTTTAACACTTTTATCTATTGAAACTTAATAATTCTTGTACCAATAAGTTTTAATTTTCATAATTAATACAATCTGAATATCAGCAACCTTTTAAATACAACCAGGCAGTTGTAATTTTATATTGGTTAATTTTCAATGTTATTTTCCTTAGTCTTACATATCATCCATACAAGCACTACAAGCAGTGTATGCTTGTATGGATGATATGTAAGACTAAAGAGAGTATAGCAGTTCTAATTAGAAAGTTATTTTCCTGTCTCAACTTTTTTTGGACTACCAGTATAGTTCCTACCAGAGTAAAAAATAAGTGCATAGAATGCCCACTGTAGGGTGTAGGGGTAGTGAAAATATTTAGAGGGGGGTCTCAAAATTTAATTTGCTCCTGAGGCCTCTCAAGTACTAAATCCGCCATTGGCAATGGCATCACTTCAATCTTGGATTGTAATAATTTATATCTATCTTTCTCTCTCCTCTGATTTGCCTTTTTTTATATAGATTTCTCGTAGAACATTTATCTCATATTGATATGCCATTTAAGGTGCTTAAGAGATATTTGTCATGTGCTCTGATATGACTCATTCTTCCATTTTAATGGAACTTATTACAAGCAATCTTCAAGAGTACTCATTAAAGTAACGTTTGTCTGCAGAGGCAGTTATAGTAACATTTATAAAATATTTTATATTTATTATTATTTTCATTATTGTTTTTATTGCTATTATATGAATCCATGTACTGCAAATGTGAATGCATATATAACTTTGAATTTTTCACATGTTTAACCAACGTTTAAATATTTTAAAGCCTACTAAGCAGATCAATATAGTTTTATAAAACACTTTAATAAGAGTAATATTTTCGGCTTTTATTAAATAAAAGCCAAAAACATTACTCTTGTTAAAGCGTTTTATAAAACTATATTGATCTGCTTAGTAGTGCTTTAAAACATTTAAAAGTTGGTCAAACACCGAAGAAAGCAGTAAAATTTTTAAGTTTTTTTTTTTTTTTTTTCCACATATTAAGTTTAATGTTCTCTTATTCTTATTCTATGGTTGATATATAACTGATGAGGCTTAATTATGAGCTGAAAATGTTTTTATTTTCAATAAATTAGAACTTTATTTTTGCTTTTAAGCCTGTTATAGTAGTAATTATTTTTTAACCAGTATTTATAGAATATCAGAAAAATTCATAGTAGTCTTGATCTATTATAGAATGTGCATATTTGTTATAAGGAATCTTTACATAATTATTAATTATGATGTGATAGTCATCAAACTTGCTTTTTGTTTACTTTGCAAGAATAAAGTATGGGAAATATGCTCTTCTTTATCATTATTATTACTACAAGTTTTTATACTGCTTTTGTAGATACATAATTGTTAAAACTCTTAATTACAGTACTATTAAGCAATCCAAAAACAGTCTACTAACTAAACTTTTTGTTTTGAGAGAAACTTTTTTGGCTGTAATACAACCAAAAAAGTTTCTCTCGAAACAAAAAGTTTAGTTAGTAAACTGTTTTTGGACTGCTTAATAGTGCTGTAATTAAAAGTTTTAACAATCATTATTATTAGCATGATATATAATTATGCCAAAGAAAGATGTGGTTCCACTAAAGGACAACTTCACTTTTTAGCAATAATTGCAGCTCATAAGGTGTGAATCTAAGTCTTATTAATAGATTAATATCATTATCATTTGTATATGAAATACTTTCAAAATTCATCAATTGCCAACAAGTTGAATAGGATTTGGAATAGAATCTTAATCACCAATATTTTCTGTCTGTTTCCATTTGATTTCTGAGTAAATTTATAAAATCTCAAAGTAGAAACTATAATTTTGACATTCTGAATTTTAGACGCAGTTGTTAAATCAATAAAGATGGCTTTCTCATATCGAGAGATTGCAAAATCAACTCAATATGCCAGGCCAACATTTATCACATAACTAAGAATACAAATTAAGTACTTCTAAGTAAAATTTGAAATGCTTCTCTCATGTAATGAATTAATTTTTATTTTAAATAGTTATCTGTGTAATTTAAGTAATAAAAATAGTAATTCTTTAATTTATTTTGAAACATCTTATAGATTTTTTTAAAATTTACCGTAATGATAGGAAAAACAAAAATTTAAAACATTAGCTAAATTTTTTTTAAAGAAATAATTGAATGAAATTCTTAAAAGCATTTAAAATATTGATTATTAATGATTATTTTCCAGTATAGATTTTATGTTATGAAAATGTATTTTACTCTCTTTCCATCAAATATTCCTGATGGTACTTCTCCTACTAGGTATGTTGTTTCTTTTTTTATATTATAATTTCTGAAAGTTTTATTTTACTTTTTTTTATAATACATTAGCTTTTATATTAAAAAGGATTTGTGAATTAATATGTTTAACTAAAATGGATCAACTATTTACAAAATAATGAGATGAATTCAATAATTGATCATTAAATATTGAAAGCAGATAAACAATTCATCAGGTTTTTTAGTTATCTCATAAAAGTTATTCGATTTACATTAACATTAGTTCAAACTTTAAAATTTTCTTTAAGAATTACTATCTATTTAATAATAAAAAATTTCTCTAGTTCCAAAATAAGATAATTAATGTTAGTAATTAAACAAGCTATAAAATTCATCCTAAAATATTTATTAAATTTTCATTACAATGAATTATGAACATATCTGAACCAGTTATTTTTTAAATATATAAAATATATGTATTAAACAGGAAATACCAAAATATATAAAACTAGTTAGCTCCTGGCCACTATATGCTCAAAGACACAAAGAAAGAAACATTTTTCTTATCTATCAAATTTGAGATTTTTTTCATTTATTTAGCACATCCCTGTATACAATGTTTTTGTTTGTTTTCTTTCTCCAGACCAAACTTTCAAATTTTCTTTACATGAAACTGGCAATTAACAAACTATCGATTTATCTATTCAGTTATGTTGGTAACAATTATAATTATCATCTTAAAATAAAAATAATTATAATTTCTGAAATAAATAATATATTATTTAAATTCTGAAATAAATTAAACATTATTTAAATGTAACATTTATGCATTCTCGGTGCATTGAATGCAAACTGAACCCTTGGGCTGGGGAACAGCCAAAATTTTTCAATTGAAAAAACAAGAAATTGAATCAAATAACAAAAAGAAGTATACAAACATAAATAGGAAGTAAATTATGCTAATTTAAAACAAAATTTATGATGAGATTGGGATTTAATTTTCTAAAAAATACAATTAAAGATTCCAAGCAAGAGAAAATAGTAAATGGCGGCACTTCGAGTTCCAGGAGTTCTGCCAGAATATAGACTTCACATGCTTAATCCTTTACTATATATGATACATGCATTGAAATCACTGAAAAATATATTGTAAAAACTCATCTTGCTACAAAAGCTCCAAAAGTACAAAAGTACTTTTATATACACTACAAGTAGAGTATATAAAATACAAGCATTGAGCAAGACAGTTTTATTTATATTCCAAATATAACCCAAACTGCCAAATTAATTTCTTGAATAATTTTAGCTAAAATTTTAATAATTGGAAATAATTTTGTATTAATTTTTTATATTTCGTATTTTTGTGTTTGGGAATGTTTCTATCAAAGAAGTTCAATGTTTATAAATAAAAAGTTATTCTAAATTCACTATACAGGCACTCTTCTAATTACAAACATTTGTACTTATGAACATGAAATTTCATTTTCAAATTTCACTAAATTCCAAATACTCTTCAATAATTTTAAGTAATATGATAGCAAAATGCTCTAGCAATCAATATAACATAAAATTACAAAGTTAGTTAACATATTATGATAGAGAGATGTATTTTGACCATTTTGCAATAGATGTTAAATTCATGTTAAAATTCACAATAGATGCTAATTTATGCGAAATTCATAAAATATGTGAGTAGATGCTAAAATCAGAAATAAATCTAAAATTAGTTTATTTAAAAAAATGTTACTATAAGTGTATATAACAATAGCTTTTGTCAAGGCTTTTTTTTATGGTTATTCTCTATGGTACTGTGGCTACATTACTGCTGTTATATGTGCATGGTTGTCACAAGTTCTATTTATTCCATTAGTGCAGTGGTTCTCAAAATGGGGTCTGCAGTACTCTAAGGGATTGCAAAGGGTCTCTTAGAGGACTGTGGACCCCAGTTTAGAGAATCACTATTCAATAGCCTGAATAGTTGTCTGCTGTAGGAGAAAGATTGTGTGTAAAAAAAACTTTCTCCATCTTTCTTATGATTGGGCTATTTGACTAAGATTTGCCATTTTCTGAATAAATAATTGTTTGTCAAAATTCAAATTTTAAAATAATATGCTTTCCATTTGTATTCAGTAGCAACTTTTTTAACAAAATATTTATTTTGACTGGAATATTAATACTCTAATCAAAATAAATTATCCTTGACTTTATCATCATAAATTGGAAATGATCAGAAATCAGAAATGCTTAAAATTTATGAAATTTTCACAAATAAATTTGACTAAGACACTATATATTATCTTAATGAACATAAAGAACACAAAACTATCAATACAAGAAGTAAACACAAAAAAGTTGCTTTCCCTCTATCAAACTGTTGGATGTGGGAATCAAACCCAGGTCAATTGCATTGATCAATAGCAGAATTTATTGATGATGTCATCATTGCAAATATGAGTTGATCATAAGTCAATATAGTCATAATTTGAGGAGTGTGTGTATTGTAAAAATATATATAAAATATAAAAATAATCACATATTTAAATAGGATTACAAAAATCACATTTTAAATTATACCACACAAACTGCATACTATATTCTTGTTAAAATATTAAATTTTGTAAATTATTTGTATAATTATTGCATTTATTCAAAAAAATCTTCCCCTTTGCATAATTTTTCTCTTAAAATTTAGAAAAGAAATTTAAAAATAAAAAGTAATTGTTTTTTTCCTGTCTTAATTTTTTATTTTTATTTAAAGGATATGATCAATAGGAAATGTCAAATTTTAAAACAAAATTTTCCAATGGTTAAATCTCCATAAAAACATTATTTGAATTATGAGTTAAAAGTAGGAAAGCAAAAGCAAAATACACAAATAAAAATTTTATTGTAATATATAGAACAGAAATGCAGCCAACACATTCTGGTCACTAGAAGTGAAGATAAGTGTATCCAATGCCAATATTAAACAATTTGAATTATTTGTTGTTCATCTGTAATACTGTTCACAGCATCATTTCCTCCAGATTTATGTACTTCACAAACTGCTACTAGTTGGGAACTTTTGTATAATCTTTGAACTTCCCAAAATAATCCAAATAACCATCTGCTTTGAAGAGAAAAAGTGGCAGTCCAGAAAAGCAACTTATCTTTTATTAAATTATTTTTATTTATAATTACCTTTCCTTTAGTTTTCAAAAATTTATTAAAGAAAAATTTATATTTATGATATTAAACCTAAATATCGTTATGCCCTCATAAATACCATTGACACTATTCATTGTTATATCATTGTGATGTCATTGTGATAGATATTGATGATAGTAAGAAATATGTCATCCCTTCATTGCTAATATTTAGCATTTATCCATTGTTAAAAATATAAAATAAAATTTTGATAAAAATTAAATGTAATCCTACAAAATTAAATTATGTTGAATCAAAGTTATATATTAGTAGTTTAATATTCATTATAAAATTTCATGAAAGTATGTTAGTTAAAAAATTATTAATGGGGGATATACATATAAACATGAGTCTTATCATATAAGCCTCCATTTCCTTTGGAAAGTAGGCTAAAAAGAGGGAAATTATGTAAGATAAATACATTAAGGTAAAACATGTATTTTTATGTTATTGGGTATAAAAAATAATGACTCTAGCAAGCATTTCTATCCAGTTTTTCAATGCTTGTTATAATAGTTTTTTACTGTTATAACAAGCATTACAGTCTCTCATATGAATAGGCTAATAGGAGGAGTAGGGATCCAATAATGTTGATTTTTCAATATTTTTGAATTATGAATGAAAACTTGCTAATATAGTAAATAACACTAATACAAAAAACACACACAAATAATTAATATTATTGTGAAAATAAAAAATAAATATAAATGATTATAAGTATTCATCCATGTTCATCATTTAGTTGTCATTTTTCTAAGTAATTAAGTAATAGTTAAGTCCATTAATTTCAAATGCTTCCATTGCAAATGAAATATTCAGGACTAATAGATTTTATTTCTGTCTATACATAAAGAGATTTGTTCATAGGAGAGTTTACAATATACAGCAATACCTCGCATAGTCCGGTTAATTGGTTCCTCTTTCTTACCAGACTAATTGAAACCAGACTATTTGAGGTACGTAACCTATAGGAAAAATTATAATTGGTTCCAAGTAATTTTCGATTTGCTCATACGTTTTTTTAAATCATAAATTCTTACATTAATAATTATTTCATACTGCATCAAACATAAAAATCTTTTATAAAGATTTACAATAGACAGAAGGGGACAGAAAATGGGTCGAAGCCCATAAAGAGGAATAGATAAAGAGGGCTCGCCCAGCAGGCGAACGCATTCGCTTTCTCCAAATCAGCCACTCGGCGCCATTCCAAACCCAGAGCGGGTGCTCTGTGTAAAAGCGGATTCCCACTTGAACTGGACTGCTATTGGGGTTGATGAGTCGCAAACACTGATATGCCAGTATTCGTTCGCATTCAATGATTCAATTAAGTGTTTGCGGTAAATAACTGACGATATTGCACTTGAGAGGCAGGCACTATAACAAACGTTGTTCAGAAAAATTTAGCAAAATGGAGCACCCGCCTGCTTGTCTCAGCTCATCATAGCGGCTATTCGAGTCATATATAGGTAGTAAGTAGCAAGCACACTTACATTTCATATTTATTCTAAAAAAATAGTTAATTAAAAATTTTTTAACAACAATTACAATCTGGGCTATAGTGAAACATGGACTATTTGAAACCGACTATGCGAGATATTGCTGTATATGTACTATATTGATACTTTATAAACTGATAATTACAAATTAGTGATAAAAATTTCCTGTTCATTTTTAACTTATTGATATGATGATCTTTTTAAAATTTTTGTAACTTCTTTTTTCTATCTAAATTTTATTATATAGTATTTAATGTAAATATATTTGAATTAAATTTAGTAAATACAATTGATTAATTATTATTTATATATTACCAGATTATGATGATGATTTCTAAATATTTTCAGTGTTATGTCTCCTTCTTCAATATCCAGTTGGTCTGCTGGTAATATGCCATCTTCTACTTTTGTTAGTAGTTCAACATCTACCTCATTTACTCCAACATATTCATGGGCTCATACAGTGCCTACTTACATGCCATGGACTACTACAATACCAACACCTGTAATGCAGTTTACAGCACCATTTCCTCCAGATCCATGTACTTCACAGACTGCCACTGGTTGGGAACTTTTGCATAATCTTGGAACTTCCCAAAATAAACCAAATAACCATCAGCATTTGAAGAGAAAAAGTGGCAGTCCAGAAAAGTAAATTTATCTTATCTTTTATTAAATTAATTTTTATTATAATCATCTTTCTTTTAGTTTTCAAAAATTGATTAAAGAAAAATTGTTATTTATGATCTTAAATTTTAATATCAGTAGTTGGAAAGTGTATTCTTTTATGGAATATTCACTGTAATTTATTTTTCCTTTAGAAAAAAAATTTGAGAGCATTTCATCCATAAAAGAAAACTATAACTACAATATAAAAATTTGTAAATGAAAATTCCAGTTTCATATTTAATTTGTAAAAATTTTTGGTTAATGTTTGGATCCCAGAAATCAACAACAGGTTGATTTCTGGTGGCTGATGTTGATAAAATGTTGGTGGCTGATGTATTCTATATATATATATGTTAAGACATTTCAAATCATTAAAATAAGTAATGTACAGGGTGCGCCAGCTAAATCCGGACAAAATAAACAATTTAATTAAACAAAATTTTTTAAAAAAAGAATAAAATTATCAAAATTATATCATTTGAAAACAATAAAATTATCAAAATTATCATTTGCACATTAATTTGGGATATAAAATTACTTGATGTAATTCCCTTCTGCCTCAATTACTGCCTCAATTTTTGACCGGAAAGGATGACATGCCCTGCGCAATGCCTGCTTGTCCAAATTCAAAAACACTGCCTCATTAGCGGCCTGGAGAGATGCCACATTAGAATGTCTCGACCTATTAGAGACCCTTTCAACAACGCTCCATACGTAGTAGTCCAAAGGATTCAAATCTGGACTGTTAGGAGGCAGAATTCTTTAGACTAAAACGTATCCATGTTGTCTGACAACCAATTTTGCACTAAATGACTGATGTGTGCAGGTGCGCCGTCCTGCTGGAAGATGTAGAGTCTCCCAGAAGTCACAGTTTCCATCCAAGGTTTCACTATTGTTGTAAGAACATGCAAGTAAATCTTTTTTGTTACGGTTTCCCCCTTTCCAAAGACGTGTGGCGGCATGACGTCACCTTCACCGGAAACAACAGCTAGGATGTGAACACTGGCCGGAAACTTCGTGTGGAGAAATTTGTTTTCATTTAATTATAAAGCATTATCATGAGAATATTGTGTATAATGTTTTTAACAGAATAAAATATATTTTAAGTTAATTTAATAATTTTATATTTTATTGACTTTCTATCTAATATCTTTGTCTAATATTAAATATTTTGCTAGTTTTAAATTCTGAAAAAAATTAAATCCTGAAAACATATTTTTGAAATGTAAAATAAGAAGTTTGATGAAATTTGAGCTTGATCTTTTAAATAGTTTTGATGTAAATTATTATTGCAAGAGTATTTGGTAATTTTTGGATTATATATATATAAGTGGTGCCTTGGATAATGGCAGCCTCAGATAATGACGTACTTGGTTAATCATGAATGGCTATAAGAAAAAAATGTCTTTTTTAACGATGCAGGCTTTGGTTAATGACTGCTGATTATGTGAACTTCCGACAAAATAGAGCTCTGTAAAACAGCTTGTTGTGATTTGTTATATGATATATATAAATATATACAGGATGCATCAGCTAAATCCGGACAAATTTCAAATTGAATTTCCCCCCATATTTTATGTCAGTGCTACGATGCTGCTGATGTTTTAGTAAGCCAGATAGATGACGCATTCTACAGTATAATTGTTTATGATAATTATTTCCTGCAAACCAGATTTATTATTAGCTTATCCCTTACCAGTTATTTTTTAATTTATCTGCTTATTTTCCAAATGAGTTTTAAATTTAAGTCTTAGCAATAAATATACAAATTACTATGACTATTCAGAAATTATAAAATATTTATCAAATATTAATCTTAAACTTATACATAATTCTAATAAGTTTTCTTGAAGTTAGAATTTGTTTTTCTTTTTCTATCTGAAGAGGTGCCTCAGTCAGTATAGATAAAACTCATTTTGTTCATCATGAATGTTCAGAAGTAACATTCATGTATTGAACTAATGCATTTATTACTAGTCTTAAAAATTTTTTAAAACTAAATATTTTTTGAATATAAATGCATATTTGATATAATATTGTAATTACAATTGGCAATTGTACAATTGCCTAAAAAGAAATAATAATTTTTTTTAAAACTTTCTGAAAAATTTAATACTGAAAAAATTGAATGTACCTTTTTAGTATAGCTTCAATATTTTTAGATTATATTATAAATGCTACATTCCTATAAATAATAAGACAACAAGTAAAGTAATTCAATATATTTTTCTTATTTCTGCTTTTTGTTTTAAAGTATCAATTAAAAAGGATAGATATTCAAAAATTTGGATCTAAATAGAAATATATAAGTGGATTAGTTAGCATATAGAGTATACTATGGTAAAAACAGCTCCAACACTTAGCAGGAATCTGTTCATTTCTTATTCATATTTTCTTCATATTAAAAATGGGCATCATCAGTTGTGCAATGACCACATCCTATTTAAAACTGGTACTAAATAGGATTCAAAGTGTTAATTATGGATTTTTTATGGTTATTTTTATAAAAAAATAATAGTCACAAAATAAATTATATATTTAAAGATTTAAATTGATTGAGCTTAACATTTCCAGACATATGCAATCTCTTCATAGAACAAATTTGAAAATATAGAAAAATTTATTCAAACTTACATTAAAGGTTATATTCATCTAGAAAAATACTTTCTAAACTGGTAAACATGATGCTTCAGGTGATTCATAATTTTGGTATATTTTTTAATACAAATCAAACACATTCTGATATTTGTAAGTTACAAGTTTTAATAGAGCTGGATTATGATCCTTTGGAGTCCTTAAGCACAAAATATTTTTAAATAAATCATAAAATTGTTCAATAATTTTAACCTGCTTTTAAGACCCCTTATTATCAGAGACTGCTAGGCATGTGCTTATTATTTCTAGTGGATAATCTAGTTGAGTTTGAACTGTTGGTTTATAACATTTAAAAATTTGTAATTTGTAAATTAATTTGTTATTTGTAAACCATATTAACAGCACATAGGCAGGATGCCTATGTGCTGTTAATAGGGTTTATAAACTTTTTATGGCAGTGTAAGAGAGCAAAAAGTATTAATTATTTGGTTTATTTATGTTAAATAAATTGTTTATTGATTTTATATATTATATTTCTGGTACAGTGTTGTTCCATGTGAACAATATGCAACATAACATCATAAAAGTACCTATTTAGCCCAAGGAATTTTTGTTAAAAAATTTTTATTTTTCTAACTTTTGCAAAATTCAGATTATTTAAAAACCTTTGTCTCAGTTATTTATATAAACTGAAGAATATGTATATATTATTATTTCATTCAAAATAAGTATTTTTGATACATACAATCATCCCCAAAGTTGCATCATAGGTTGTTCCTAGACTTGCAATATTAAAATGAAGTAATTTGTTCTAGACCAAAAATTTTGATGATGGAAAACAAATATACAACCTATATAACAGTATTTTCACTTTATAAAACAATGATTATAAATTATTCTGGGTGCAAAAATCTCTAATTTGTTTTTTATCTATATATAAATTTGAAAATGACAGTATTTTATTGTTCTATTGAAAGATGCTAAATTTAACAAAGATAATGATCTAAATAAGTAAATTGTTTTGTATCTATTAGTTTTATTAAAATAATTACTATAATAAAATTTATAATTAATGAATTTACAATAAATAGAATTGACAAACAATCCAACAATGAATTGACATAGTATTGATAAACATCAATACTAACTTCCAGAAAATTAGATTTATTTTTTATCAATAATTTAACAGAATGAAGATTTTGAGAATTATATAAATAAAAGCATAATGATTAGTAATTTATTGCTTTATAACTAACATGCCAAGATATAAATGTCAAGGGATCAAGTGCACTTAATGACACTGAAATTTAGTCAAATGGTAAGTAATAGGCTAAATAGGTAAACATCTATCATAAATTATTATATTAGATAGTATACAAAATTATATTTATATTAATGCTTTTTAAATAGGTAAAATAAGTAAGTATGATAGTTTTCTGGTATCCAAGAACCAATTAAAAATCTTTACATTGGAATTAATGGGAAATGAATTTTTATTTAACAGTTTTTAAGGTCTCAATAATCTTTGTAAACCAAGAGATATCTGTAATTCTTTCATGATGATGTTAGGAAAAATTTTCAAATTTTTAACAGTTAACCAAAAAGATCATAGTATTAGCTGGAAAATAAAATTCATTTTTATTTTCTTAACCAATATTTTGACCTTGACACTGACCAGAAAAAGAATTAGCTTTGATTAGATATTCATTTATCTGACTTGAGTTTTTAACTATCTCTTCCCCTTATAGGTCTGATTTTATTGAAGTTCTACTGTATTAAGTGTGAAGTTGTTAACTGGGAATTTTCACTTGAATCAATAATTGGATTTTTAATGAAAAATTTATTTTGAAATGGTTTACAAGAAAATTACTTAAATTATAAGTTATTTATATGTTATAAAAATATTTTATTTAATTCAATTTAAATAAATTTAAATATGCAAAATTTTTATTTTCTAGTTTAAAACCACCAAAACAATACATCAGTGAAGAAAAAATGGTTGCACGTCTCAATGAATTGCATATTAGCAATAGCAATATTGCTTATGATGCAAAAATAGCTTCTGATACTGAAAATAAAAACACTGAAGCAAAGAGGCCATTCAAATCTTTGGAAGAATTAGAAGAAATGTTAGTAAATTATATTTTGAATTATTTTCTCTATATAAAATTTAAGCATAGTAGAATTTAATTAGATAGATATTTTGATCTCCCACAAATATTTATAATCAAGAAAAGTAATAATTGATATATTAGGATAAAAGACAAAAATATTCAAATCTCTAAAAATCTATATTAGAAAATGAATATTATATGAAACTTACTAAAGATATCCTGACTATTTTAATGGAATAGAATTATGAGGTATGAAAGTGAACATATTCAAAAATGTCTACTACAAAATTCAATCTCTTATGCGATACATTTCCAGATCACTATTAAAAATTATTATTTTCATGCTATTAAAATATCAAATATAGAGATATCAAATCTGCTGATTAGAAGCTCTTAACTAGTCTTGCTTCCATCTATGATGTAGTGCATATTCCAAATATTGAGGAAGCAGTAAACACTGTAACAGAATATATTAAGCTGAAGTGTCCATTAGTAAAATGTCAACAAGACTTTCTAAGCAACCAAGACCATGGCTGAATCATGACTGTGAAATGACCTGCAACAGAAAGAAGACAGTATGGAGTATTTTTAGACAATATCCTACTACACAATGAACTTAATTACCTTCAATCGAGCAAAAATTAAATTCTGAAAGATCAGGCATCAAAGCCAATGACATTCTTGGAGGAGATACGTTTCTAATATTACATCCTCTACCAATTCCAGGGTAGTTTAAGACAAGATTTGGAAAATCAGTGGGAACACTTCATCTAATCCTATCTTCTTGAATATATCAGTGCAGTTATAAGTGATTATCGATTTTAGGATATTTCTGACCTGCTGGGATTAAGTTTTTCTTTGATATATCTAGTAGCAGAAATTAACCTAATTCATTCCACTCTGAAGTTCTGTTTGGGAGAATGCTTTGTTGAACTTCAGGTCTTTTATACCTGTGGGGTCCGCGGAGCGACTGTGGCATCAGGATATTTCTTTATAGCCAAAAACGCGGATATGTGGCTCTTTTGTGAGTAAGGACAGAGAAGAGAAAAATCTCCAGTGATGCAATGACAGACTACGATACGGTTGAAAACAAACCTGGATCTTTATTGAGAGAGAGATCCCTATTACAGATATTGCTGAACCAAACACAGGGAGCAGCACATTGTAAAATAGTTGGAGGACCCGAACATAGAAAACAGCACATTATAAAATGGTTGGAGGATAAATAACTTTTATGATTATTTAACAGTCTTTAAAGTCCTGAATCGTTGAAATATTTCTTTAAATAATAAGTTGGTTTTTCTTAGAAACAGTTATTCGTTTTCTTCTTCATTAACTTCCCACGTAGAAGTTTGCATACACTAATTCACACTTATGAATGTCTATCGATCATTTTCTCCAGCGCTTTCGGAACACCTTTTTCTTACGACACCTTCTCTGACTCTCCTCACTTTCTGTCTCTGACTTGGACTTTCTCTTCTTAACTATTTTCTCGATATTATTCTCGATTATCAGCAGAATTTTATATACAAAAACATAAGTCTCAACAAAACATGAGATATTATGGCGACGACGCGAGATCAAATTGCGGGCAAGTATCGCCAGGAACGCAATAATGTAAACGAAAGGTTAACTTTGTAAAAACAAAGTACGTGGGAAGGAGAAAAGAAAATA